>JAOEHQ010023686.1:0-14154 GCA_025447715.1 Asclepias incarnata
TTTAAACTATGTTAGAGCTGAGTTCCAACAAAAAAACATTTTTATATATATGGCATTTTGTGTCCGTTTTAGACGTAGATTGTTATTTCATTTTGTATGAAAGTTAACCACCATTTCTTGTTTGCAAAGTTTTTTAGATTTACTTTTCATATTTACAACAAACTTTTATATGATTGTCAATTTTAACCATATTAGATAGATATAGGAATTAGGATTGTCATTTTCAATTCGTTCTAATTGCGTTCGTTGAAAATATTTGTGTAGTATATATGGATATGTATCACATCGTGATGTGAAATAAAATCACGATCACTTACGACTTTTATGTCATTAATTTCTTTTCGTCTTATACAATTAGCATAGTAAATGTTTTATATAATATCCAAGATGTGAACAATCCATAAGAATATTAAGATGGATTATATATAGTAGAATCATGTCCACACAATGTGTGGCATTATATTATTTTATAACTTGACGAATGTCCGCGCGATGCGACGGTGATAGCGGCGACAGGTGGTGGCGGAGGCGAGCGGTGTAGGTTATTGATGTAAAAGAGGGTAGTGTAGTTATTTTAGGAGTTAGGAGTAGATGTTGTAAATTAATTTCATTAAGGGTATTATGGGTATATTCAAAAAATTTGTAACTCAATTTTGGTATTGGTAATGATATCACATAATCTATAAACATGATGGTGAAATATGGTTTGTATCGTTTTAAATTTTCAACCACACTTAGTTAGGTTAGTAGATAGATAAATAGTTAAATACTAAGTGATATTAAATTATAAGTTAGAAATATAGATATATTATTACTATTTATTAATTAATTTAACATGTCTAATGGAATAGATTAAATAATTTTTTATATATATTTATAAATTATAAATATCAATATGTTGTTATTTATGTTTTTATATGAGATAAATGTCCCGTCTAATTTAATTTTCTATCATGCATGCTGGTATAGAATCAAGCGAAACATTTGATTGGTTAGACTTTTATGTGTTTGGTAGGTGGTACTTTTTTTTTAATAATACGAATATATATTTTAAATAACTAATATTTAATGTTGGGTTACAGATTAAAAATAAAGTTTTAAATGGCTGAACTGTAGACGTATTTAGATTTTCTTTAAAACCGAAAATAAAAAGTAATACGAATCTAATTTTTAAATAATTAATATTTATTTTTGGGTTGTCAGATTATATATATATATATATTTGGTAAAGGGTTACCCTTGGCTAACTTATAATTCCTCAAAACAATTCAGTACAAGTAATATGACTAAGTGTTATACTAGTTTATATATACGACAAACCGTATATATGTGAAAATCACAAAGATAACCTAACAAGGACCCAAAACCCGACAGACCCAAAACCCCTTTATCAACATAAAAATCTAAACTAACAAATATGAATTAAATAGTAACGACGGCTAGATACATAGAACATTATCAGATTTGCATAAACTGAGCAATAGGATTATTCTCATTATAAACTTCACCTTTTGACACTTCTGTTTCTGCATAGGGAATAGAGGAACTACTACCAATCTCAGTATTAAGCCCACCAAGAATGTCATATGGATTCTGTGTCTCAATATTATGTGGGAGTGCTAATAATATGATTAGTGTGGACTGTGGACACATGTACTTGCAACTTGCTGAGTGTCTCGACCAGTTGTGCTTGCAGAAGGATCCGGAATAACTGTATCAGTATTAAAAATAAAATTTTAAATAGCTGAATTGTAGATGTATTTAGATTTTCATTAAAATCAAAAATAGAAATGACGATGCAGATAGATAGTTATAGCAACAATGAATATAATATGATTTTTAATATAAGAGTTTTATTTATATTAGGTATCTATATCTATATATATATATATATTAATTAAAAGTTTTAATTATTTATGATATTAAACACGAAGTGATTCATCATCCTCAAACACGAGCCGATAGTTAGTTAGGGACGGTTTATAGAATAGGATTATTGAAAATAAATTTAAAGGGACACGTGTCGTTCAAATAAATCATCACTTGTCGATTTTAAATCATGTTTTAATATATTGGTAGATATGTATATACATTGTACGAGTATTCAATATCTATATATACTAGGCTTTTTACCCATGCTATGCGCAGCTATTGAATTAATTTCTCAAAAATTTTAATATTGATATTGATAATCAATAAAATATGGTTTAGTTAGCATACTGTTAATGTGTTGTTTATTTTTATGGATACTTGAATAAAAATAAAAGATGGATAACTTAACTGTTACAATTTACAACGTAAAAAAAATAGAATAATTAACTGAATAAGAAAACATAAATTACTTAACTTTAGACTTGACAAGAATTGAAAAACAAAATTAACCCTGTGAACAAAAAATAAAAAAAATAAAAAGAGTTTTACAAATAACATACCTTTTGATACTATTAAATTCACATATTAATCAACTACTATTGAACTAAAGATTTGCATAGTTAGAGCAACATATAACTGACCTTGTGATAATGAATAATCTGTTTAATTATATGAGCAACAATTAATTTATAAAACACTTGTAACTACCATATCATACGAATGAGTATAAACCAATAAAAAAAATCACCATACTTATTTTTTTCAATTATGTTTGAGAAATGAGAAAAAATCCTTTATTTTTTGAGGGAAAAAATAATCAAGAAAAACATGCATGATTGGTATCATTGATGAAGAAAATATCATCAATCTAATTTAAAAACTAAATTCGTGTAATGTATTTATTATTTATAACTTTACCAAATTTATTTATTATTTTCTAGAAAATCCAATGTTTTAGCTTTAGGAAAAAATTTGGTCAAATATAGTCTATGTCATTCGATATTTGATGGGACATGATATTCAAAAATTTATTATTATTATACACGTATTTTTTTACAATTTTAAACAAAAATGTAACTCAAAAAACAGAATTATTATATATAAACATAAACATGAGATCTAAAATTATATTGACTTCATAGGCGGAGTCAAGATATTTGTCGAGTGGTTTCGTAAATCTGTTAAAGTGTATGGATATGATTAACTAATTCAAATACAAAGTTACATGAAATTTAATTTAAATTACACACAAATAATAGTGAAAAGGGATAGCAGACTCAACTAAATCTCTTAGTATAAAATATAAATATGGGATCTGCGTATGTTGATATGTTGATTTCCATACAATATATCTCCAAAAAAAAAAAAAAAAAAAAATCTCTTTAAAAAATTTGAACTTAATTAAATAAATACTAGAAGATTACCCGCGCAATGCGGCGGCGAGACGTGAGTGGCGATGGACAATAGTGATGGCGGAATAGGGGTATTGTAGGTATTTTAAGGGATGATGGTATTGTGAGTATTTTAGGTGATGTTATTGAAAGGGTAATATAAGTATTTTAGTGAATTGAGTGATAAAATAATAATAGATGATGGTGGTAAAATAGGTATATTAAGTTCTTTTTATAATGTATTATAAAAATAATATATCATTAATTAATATATAAATAATATAGATATTAAATAATAAGACATTAAATAATAGACATTATGATATGATAAATAAGGAAATGTTAAAAAAAAATTTAAATTTTAAGACTCTAGTCATTTGCTTTATAAAGTAGTATAGATTATAGATATTATAGATATAGATAATATAAACACCTTAAAATACCTACCAATTTCATCATTGATGAAATCACAAATGTTATGTGGGACTCTTATTTGAACTCAGCTTTTCCTACATCATTGCTCCTTCTCCTAGATTAGAGAGATATAAATCAAATCTTTAAAATTAAAATTTCTAATTTACTTATCAAAATATTGGTATTTAATAATTATTATATTATTGTTTATATACACCTGAAGCATATTTATGTTTAAATTATCATATTTTAAATCAATAAGTTTAATTTACGTAGACATTTACTTTCCATATTCTTTATTTTTGTAAATACAATAAGGAAAATAAATGAATATAAAGATTTAAAAAAAAATCATGAACAAAATAAAAATATCTATATAGTCAATCCGTACATCGTACGGGTATTAAGACTAGTATTATTATAAATCAAAAATTATAGTATATTGAAATTTATTTTTAAAAGCATTGTATTATTTAACATATATTAGTATATTGAAATTATAATATATTGAAATTATAGTATATTAGTTTTTAAAATACGTTAATATGATACTATTCAAGAATGTTAATTTAACATATTTAAAATTAAAGCAATATGCAATTTTTTACGTTTGTGATAACCTCGCCTTTAATTATTTTTAATCATTTAATAGATGTTTTAAATATTAATTAAACCTTATTAGTTGAGAACTTATAATTTTGAAAAATACATTAAACTATGAGTTAACTTATATGTACATATACTATACTATCACATAATGAATTATTACTTATAGCAAGTTAACCCCGCATAACGACGGTGATAATACGGTCCCGCATAACACGTGGGTAAAAATCCTATAACGAAAGTCTATCTCAAAGCTCTTATGTGGCTATCTTCAAACATTGTCATGTAGGATTTTATCCTATGTGGCATATCCATATTTTTTTTTCTTCACTATATTTATCCCATTTGTACATCCATGTCATATCGACCTTGGCATTTATTTTTATTTTACCCATCTTAGCATTATTATACCAACTTATTGTTTAACTCTAATCACAAACCATTAATCTCCAAAATCGAAGTTGACAGTTTTTTTTATTATTTTGATTATAAATGGTAAAGGGAAATAAAACGAAACTAAAAATCACAGGAATTTCACAAAAAGTTATGCCCATTATTCATTGAAAAGTTATTTTTTTTATATTGATGTTTTGTTGAGTTATTTATTAAAATTTTGGTCAGTTCGTGCAACGCACGGGAAAAAACATAGTATATATATATAGTGATTTTTCAGTGAGAACACTCTTAAAGTGAGAACAACATGAGAACACTCAAAAACTTAATTTTGATGCATTATAAGATCATAAAACTAACATAGTGTATAACTAATTATCATTATTTAAGTGTTTAACAACACATTGATCTATCAAAACTCACAAAACCACCTTTTTTTATTTATGCATCCATTTTGATGAACATGCATCCAAGATGGATGCACAAAACAAAAAGCATGATTTTTTCGATTTTGACGGATCAATGTGTTATTAAATACTTAAATGATGGTAATTAGTTATACACTATGTTAGTTTTATGGACTTATAATGCATCAAAATGAAGTTTTTTAGTGTTCTCATACTGTTCTCATTTTAAGGGTGTTCTTACCGGATTGGAACTCTCTCTCTCTCTCTCTTTCTCTCTCTCTCTCTCTATATATATAGGGGTTGGTTATTGTAAAATAAGTTTTAAAGTAAAACAAATACGATAAGATATCGACCATTTGATCATGATAAAATTGATGCATGAAGGTTCACGGAGAACAAGTATACACACGGATACACGGAGATTTTTATGATGCACAATAATTTTTGATTAAGGGAAATGATTGCTTTATTTGTTTTACTTTAACACTTGTTTTATTTGAACCAGAACCTATATATATATTGTTAAAATTTTAAGCTTAGATTAATTTGATAATCAAATTTTCATTATAAATTATACTGGATGTATACGATTTAGTTTTTAGGTTCTGGTTAAAATAAAACAAGTATTAAAGTAAAACAAATAAAACAATCTTTTTCTCTTAACTGAAAATCATTGTGCATCATGAAAATCTTCGTGCATCAGTTTATATACTTGTGCTCTATGAATCTTCGTGCATCAATTTTATCATGATCCAATGGTCAAGATCTTATCTTACTTATTTTACTTTAATATTTGTTTTACAATAACCAGCCCCTATATATATATATATATATATATATATATATTTTTTTTTTTTTAATAAAAGTTTACTCAGCTTCAATTATGTAAATTGTTTAAGCGTAAAGTTACATCTAAGCTTAAAGGGTCCATCATCATAAATTTATCATACTATACTGACAAATATGGGCTTAATTAGAGGTACTTCAAATTCTCTAAAGCTTGACAAAGTCGTGTCCGCCAAACAACATGATAGACCTTATATATCCCTATAATAACTTCTTCATAATTTACGTACAAGGAAAGAACAACGATGATACAACCAATCAATGCGCTGGTTTGTATCTATAAATATGGAGAACTTTTACAAGGAAAACAACAACCCATTTTCTTCTAACCAACCTTACGTACCTTTCTCCCTCCCAATATTCGAAAACTATTAAAGAAATTAAAAAGATATGACGAGCCAAGAAGCCATGGATCAAAGGTTTTCAAGCTGTCGTGGTGTATCGTTTGAGATCCAATCCCATAGGGATCCATTCGCCATTGATGTATCTCTAGCTAGTCAAAAAGTTTGGTTTCCATGGGGTTCTAAGAGAATTGCACCAACTTCTGGTGCCATTATTTCAAGATCCACTAGTCGAGCTAGCAGCCATTTTTGCGACGTAGAGACAGATGATGAAGCCGATGAGGACAACGTGTTGATCAATATCGAAGAAGGCTACGAGCTAGACTACGAACTGCCCTTACCAGCACAAGTTCAAGAACTCCCCCTATCTCCAAGCAAAAAGATTGTTTCAAAGCCAAACAAACCTAAAGAGTCGAGATTATCGGTGATCTTGCTCGATCAAGGCATGTTTACGGTGTATAAGAGACTCTTTGTAGTTTGTTTGACTCTTAACATTACAGGGTTAGTTCTTGCTGCCACGGGCCATTTCCGATATGCTAGAGACCATGCTACTCTTTTTTCTATTGGAAACCTTCTAGCTCTAACATTATGTAGAAGTGAAGCCTTCTTACGTATTGTGTTCTGGCTTGCGGTTAATGTATTTGGCCATTCATGGGTGCCTTTACGCCTTAAAACCGCCGTCACCTCTTTACTTCAATCTTTAGGTGGGATACATAGTAGTTGTGGCATTTCTTCGGTTGCTTGGCTTACATATTCTTTGATTCTTACACTTAAAGATCGAGACAACACCTCGAATGAGATAATTGGTGTTGCCTCAGCTATTCTTGCGCTTTTGTGCTTATGTTGTTATGCGGCGTTCCCCCTAGTTCGTCACCTCCACCATAACGTGTTCGAAAGAACTCACCGGTTCGCGGGGTGGTTGTCCTTGATACTCCTTTGGGCCTTTATTGTGCTCACGAAATCGTATGATTCCGAGACCAAATCGTACAGGAAAGATGTTGGATCAAAGTTGGTTAAAGTGCAAGAATTTTGGTTAACGTTGGCCGTAACCATACTTATCATCATCCCTTGGATGACCGTGAGGCGGGTTGCAGTCAAGGTCTCGGCGCCATCAGGCCATGCTTCCATTATTAAGTTTGCAGGAGGAGTGAAACCGGGGATACTAGGTCGGATAAGTCCTTCTCCAATGTCTGAATGGCATGCATTCGGAATCATTTCTGACGGGAAGGAAGAACACATGATGCTAGCCGGTGCAGTTGGTGACTTCACGAAATCACTAGTGTCAAATCCGCCAAGCCACTTATGGGTTCGACAAGTGCATTTTGCAGGTCTGCCTTACCTAGTTAACATGTACAATCGTGTGTTGGTAGTGGCCACCGGTTCGGGTATTTGTGTATTTCTTTCGTTCTTATTACAACAAGGTCCAGCAGAGGTGTGCTTCTTGTGGGTAGCAAAAGGGATTGAACAAAACTTTGGCAAAGAAATAAAGGTGTGGATGAGTAGTCATCCAAAAGATAAAGTGATAGTTCACGACACTGCGGTGATGGGGCGCCCGAATGTTTCGGAGCTGAGCGTCGAGGCGGCAAAGAAATTTGGTGCGGAGGTTGTGATCGTAACTAGTAACCCTGAAGGCAGTAGGGATGTGGTGAATGCTTGTAAGAGTAAAGGGATTCCAGCTTTTGGTCCCATTTGGGACTCTTAATTACGGAGTAAATCTGAATATTTAAACTGATCTAATTACTAGCTGCTAGCAATTTACAAACCACAAAACCAATAATTGGAATGCAATATTGTAAATTTGTATGTGCTATATTTTGGTAGATTGAATGAACTCGTAATTAGTGTGTTTGCTATACTGTAATAACGATTTTCCTTCAACCTATAAAATTAGGTTTAATATTATATGGGAAAACTAAAGCTGATGTTTGTATGCATGGTAGACGGTTCTATTATCTGTCTTTTTAAAAAAAAAAAAAAAATCTTGTTACTAGTTTGAAAGGAATTCATTTGAAAGCTTCTACGAAATTGTTTACTTCAACCCTTTAGTTTGACCAGAAGAATATCCGCGCTATACGACGGCTTTTTATATTGACGTTGATTAACTTTAATAAAAACCAAATTATTTGGAGTAACTTTTAATAAATAGTCAAAAACAAAACTCTATCATAATCCGAATATTGCACTTGGTTACATATTTATAAGGTATGCATTTCATTTCAAATTTTCCATAAATAATGTGGGATATACGCACCATTTTACATTGAAAAAAAAATGAAAGTTCTAGTGTTCTTATTTTTTAAAACAAATTGTAAATACATTATAAAATAGTAGAAAATAGATTTGATTGGGTCAAATTAAGTACCAAATAGTTAGCAATTGCCCTGCAGGTACCAACATGCAAGAAGTTACAACTTACAAGCAAGTACAAATTGGAAGTCCGCTAAACGACTTTAAAGGGCACTTTCTTTCTAGATTATCAAACTTGATACAGGAGTTCGTTGACATGCACGTTTTCCAATTCCAATTCCGATTTCAATTGGACCCAATTACAAAGTTTTCTTTCCAATTAAACCGTAACATATATATTGTCACAAAAAGCAAATCTAGCCTACCTCACTACGGTTATTTCTTAAGTAAAATAACCTACTTCCAGTAGAAATACTAATATCACACTTCAAGTAGTGATATACTACTAGTGAGGTACGACTTTAGATAAGTGCAAATGTCCCAAAAGTTTTTATGAACTCATGATTTTAAGAGGGGTGACAGGTCTTCTCAATCACTAATCAATCATTAGTCTTTGTCAGCGTAACATCAGAAAACTTTTCCCACTACTAACCAACCACTAATCTGACTTCATATGATTTTGAATATAAGGGATGCTACTAAACTGACTCCAAATGATTTTATGTTGTTTGTTATTCTACACATAATAAACATCTGTACATATGTTTTTAAATATTACCCGCTCCTAAAATAATAAAATTTTATATGTTAAAGCAAAAAAATTTAAATTAATTCTTAGATTATTAAACTTGAAGGTTGGAAAAAAAATATCCGGCTTAAACTACATGTACTTACATATATATAGGAGAAGGTTCATGTAAGAACCATTCACATATGAACATATCAAATTATAAATAAAAGCTTCTCATGATTCTCACATTAATCTTTTCCTACACACACACACACACACACACACACACACACACACACATATATATAAGATATATATATATATATATATAGGGTAAGGTTACTGTGCGAAGGCCGTTAAAATGCGAAGTGTGCGAATGCTTTTTTTTTTTATTTTTTTATTTTACAGCAGCTCACCACCACCACCAGCCTTCTTCCCCACCACCCCCATCTCCGGAAACTGTGATACGGTACGAATGTAGCCCTTAATCGAACGGCTACGCCGTTCAGGGGGCTTCGCCCTTACCGGTCGTAGACTTTAAGGCATTTATAAAGGGGGTGGAAGCCGGACGCATCTGTGAATGGTCTGGATTTGATTGGCGGCGATCCAAGAGATAGTGTGGTGGTTTGATACGGTACGGACGCCGCCCTTAGTGCCATGGCTCTTCCATGGATGATAGGGATGAAGTTAAGATGCATTTTAATGATAACTAAGATGCAGTTAATAGTTACTATTAAAATGCATCTTAGTTAACACTAAAATGCATCTTAGTTACTAAGATGCACTAAGATGCAATTTCAGTGTTAACTAAGATGCATTTTAATATTAACTATTAACTGCATCTTAGTTAACACTAAAATGTAGTGTCGATAGGAAAAAAGAGTTATTTTTTCCAACCGACACTGCATTATATTTAAGATGTATTTTAGTGTATTTTAACACACTTCGTACACTTCACATTTTAACACACTTTGCACAGAAACCCACATATATATATATATATATATATATATATATATATTAAACATTAAACTTAGATGAATTTTTACGGAAGCCAAGAAAGGTGTAAAAGCTCGAGGTCGGCTCCTCACGACTTTCCGGTATCCAACTCTGCTTTTGTTGGTTGGGAAGCCATATACTACATTTTTGCTCTAATGAATACTAACGATTCTCATTTCTAAGAGGAAGGAACATTTATGTTAAATGTATATACGTTAACAAATTTATTATAATTTTTTTATAAATAAATAACAATTTTATTATGTATCTATCTAAAATTAAAAGATTTTTTTTTTTTCAAGCTTTAAAAACTTATATCGGATATAAAGCTCCATGTATATATCACTTATATTAATCAGATAAACTAACTCAAACAACTTCCTAAATTTATCTCAAACAATACATGCAACTATAAATCTAAAAAATTCAATTCAATTCACGTAACAAGACAACTTTTAGATTGATGCACATAGCTTAAAAAATTATATACATGATAGATGCACTATAAGGTAGTTTTCTTCAGCTAAACAAATAGAATATATATATATATATATACAATATACATTGTAAAAAAATAATTAAAGACTTGTTTGTTTGTAGTAGCGTGCCTATATATAAATATTTATTTCTCCAACCTGAAACGCCTATTTTATAGTCTAAAAGTGTCCAAAACGTATAAGAAAATTGACGAATGCATTAAAAAGGAAGAAGGCAATGAATTGAAGATGGGGGGATGGGCCGTATGGTAGCCTGGCCACCCTGTGATACATAGGATTAAATTTCCCTTAAATTAATCTCGAGTTTCACGAGCCGCTTGGGTGTCTGCGGATATCCAGGCAGCGATTGGACATTTGGGACATGTAGAATCCGGCCATCAGGCCTCAAGTATCTAATGATTGATTTTTTTCTTTACTACTTTTATCCAATCTTTACTCCTCTATTTACCCTACAATACATACCCGTTGACACACACATATGCATTAAAAATTTCAGATGATATTTTTATTTTATCACTTCAATATATATATATATATATATATATATATATATAAATATAAGGGTGAGTTATTTTCAAAACCTTTTAAATCAATTTGGACCATTGATTTTAAAATCATAAAATTTCTTCTAATTCATTAAAAAACTTTTATTTTAAAAATTGTATATCGTTAGACGGAAAAAAAATATAGGTTAGACGAAAAAAATATAGGTAGTCTTAAAATTTTGTCCTCTTTCACTAGAGAGGTCATCCGATATATTTTTGACGACTTTTTAATTTTCCTTTTTTTTTAGTATTTACACGTGTGCAAGTTATATACTTTACACATGTGAAAATAAGATATCTAAATAAAATTAATTCATTTATACATGTGCAAGTTAGCTATACCACCGTCATCTGAAACTGTGATTTGAAGAGGGCTTCGCCCTTATGGGTATTAATAAATGGTAGCTGTTGGGGGTGATAGGTCATAGGGGATGATCGGTGATGGGATGATCTACTTGACGGACTTCGCCCTTAGTCGTTATGGCTCCGTCATAGACTGACGGGCTTCGCCCTTAGCCACTTAAAGGTTCTTAAATAACCCTTCCCCTATATATAGGGAAAAACTATTAAAGTAAAACAAATAAAACAAGCATTCTTTTTTAACTGAAAGTCGTTGTCATCGTGTTCGGCACTAATGAATAAAGCTGGACATCATGATTAATTGGTTTTATCGTTGATGCATTAGCTTTATATATTTGTATTATACACTTGTGCTATTTGAATTATTCGTGCAACAGTTTTATATACTTGTATTCTATAAGTCTTTTTGCATCAGTTTTATTATTATCTTGATTATGATTTAATGGTTAAGATTTTATATTATTTATTTATATTAATAATTTATTTACTATAAATAGACTCTCTCTATGTATATATATGTGTGTGTGTTTGTGTATGATGAATGTATGTATGTAGTATGAAGTAAACTAGATTCTACACGCATACAATGAATGCATGTGTATAGAATGGATATCCAGAATGCTTTTCTTCACGGGGATCTTAAGGAAACAATTTATCTCCGCTAACCAGAAGGTTTTGTTAACCCATCTAAACCCGATTATGTTTGTAAACTTCACAAGTCTTTTTATGGCCTAAAGCAGGCACCACGGGCATGGTTCACACGTCTGTCCATGGCTCTACAATGGTTGGGATTTACAGGTTCAAAAACGGATCCATCTCTTTTCATATATAACTCCCATGGTACACTCATTTATTTTCTCATATATGTGGATGATATCATTGTTACCGGGAATAATTTGGCTGCCATCAACAAGTTTGTTGCTCACTTGAGCGCTGAATTTGCGCTTAAAGACTTAGGCGATCTTGATTATTTTTTTGGGTGTAAAAGTAGTTAAACATGGTGGTGATATCATTCTATCGCAGTAAAAATACATTTTGGAACTTCTACAACGAGTTGGTCTCTCCGATCCTAAACCGGTTTATTCTGCTATGAGCACATCCATGCCCTTATCTTTACAGGATAGTCCTTTATTTTCCAATCCGCTTAGATACAGGAAACTTGTTGGAGCTCTAAAGTATGTTACCTTATCTCGACCACAGAAAACCATTGGACCGCAGTTAAACGGATTTTGCGATATCTGTTTGGTACTTCTGGTTATGGTTTACTCATAAAGCACGCCTCTGGCTCAACTCTTCATGCTTTTACTGATGCAAACTAGACCAATCTCAAGGCTTAATCTGACGCCGATTGGGTTGGTTGTCCAGATACTCGGCGATCTACTGGTAGTTTTGATATTTATTTGGGATCTAACTTAATCTCGTGGACAGCTCGCAAATAATGCACTTGTCTCCTGCTCATCTACAGAATCGGAGTGCAAAGCTCCAGCCGATACGGTAGCTGAACTCACATGGCTTGAAGCCCTCTTATGCGAACTTGCCATGGTCACCAAATCTGCCCCCACTCTTTGGAGTAACAACTTAGGAGCAACCTACCTCTCAGTCAACCCTGTTTTTCAGGCACGTACTAAGCATGTCGAAGTTGATTTTCACTTTGTCCGCGAGAAGGTTGCTCAGGGGCGATTACAAGTACAATTCATCTCTACTCATGATCAAATTGCGGATGCCTCCACCAAGCTCTTACCAAGTGATCGGTTCTTGTTTTTACGATCCAAGCTGCAGGTCGTTTCCCAGCCTCAGCTTGCGGGAGAATATTAGATATATGTTTAACTTGATATTACAATAGTCAATATTATAGGGGTTCCAATGTAAATTAGCTTTTTATTAATACTCTTATACTCTTGTTTACTCCACACAATACAATAATACAACTCATCAGTTATCAAATATTTATGTGGCTCTTCATACATCAAAGGTTTTTAAATATGGGTCCTCAATAACAATAACCTACTTTTTAGTTATTAACATTACAGAATCATGACTTATTTTTTTAATCTAAAAGTCGATCGATCATTTGTTTGGGTAATTCATCTAGTCATCTTCTCAACATATAAGTGACAATTTCTCTTGAGCCATTTGACAATGTTTAGACACTACCCACAACTTTCATATTTTTACTTCTCATAAACCATGTTCATCAAACTTCGCCACAATGACAATCCTATGTCGAACCTTTTCCATAGGAGCATGATTGAGATTATATATGATTGAAAGCATTCTTGAAGCTGCAACATTATGCCTTCTTAGCCTTCCTAGACCGCTAGTTGAATGCATGCTACGAAAGATAGGGTCGAGTTTGATATATGACAAGTCTACTCGAATTCTCAACACATCCCTCTTCTTATCGAAGGAATTGTTAAAGCTAGCACCAAAGTGTACATAGTTGAACTTGTTAACGTTAAAATTAGTACACAAAGTAGTATTAATTTGATAAAGAGTAAATTACATTTTTGGTCCCTGAAGTGGTCAATTTTTGCAGTTTTAGGTCTTAACTCGAAAAATTACAATT
>JAOEHQ010023708.1:0-14153 GCA_025447715.1 Asclepias incarnata
TATACCACCGCTATAACCAATATCTCAAATATCGGTCCTCGACCGCTATACCGCTATTTTCCGTATTAACTACTTAGCTTGTAATGTAGAATTTTGGCTGACTTAAAGTGATTTACACCAGATTCTAGTTTGTAGAAACTTTATCACTCTTTTATCCTAGGATGATTGGAACGAAGTCAAAATTAAAGCTTTGAAAAGAAAATTTAGTAACTATTTTATACGAAGAAAACTCTGAAGATGCTTGGCCAAACACCTATCTCACAAGTAGCCTGCTAAACCAAAATAACATAAGAACAGCCAACTCACACAGAATCTATTTGAGACTAGCATGGTACACACACAATGCGGTGGCGGGGAATAGTTTCAGGTGGTTCCTCAATTTTTTGAAGCTTTTCCGGTAGTTGTCGGCAGCTTTGGTTTTTGGCAGTTACGGAGATCTATATCCGGGATCAGTGATAAGAGAGGGGGATAGGTGGTGGTGTGAGATAAGTGGAGAGAGGGTGATGTGTCGCATTATTTTGAGTGGTGAAATTTAAATGTCTGTGGCACCTTGCTATTGGAGATCATTATTCTTAAAATCGGGGAGGGGATATATGCGTTTTATATGATATGTATGAATACCACCAAAAGATATATAAATCATACTATATTGAAGGTAAATCACATACGGCCGTAACAAAATGACCTTCATAAACTTATCCTATTATGGCATTTATATCATTATTATTAAATTAAAAAAGAATTATAGAAATACCTGAGTAATAGCTTGCCCGAGTCTTTTATATGATGGTCTGGTACCACTTTTATCACTAGAACCCTTAATTGCTGGAGAACTACTTGTGCCCTCAGCATCTAGCTTCTTATGGGTTCTTGATGCAGGAGTAGATTTATTTTGTTCCATTTTTTCATTAACTTCTATACTCTTTGCTCCATTAGCATTTTTCCGTCTCCTTGGGGCTTCAGAATCACTAAAATCCTCATCACTAAAATCCTCATCACTCGAATCTGAGGAAACATTTCCATACGTCTCCTATATGATGATGGCAGCAGAACCAAAAATAAGCCAAAAAAGGAATTGAAAAAAAAAACAGTAGAACCTTTTATAAAAACTTTGACATATTTTTAGCCCACACACTTATTCTTGATGCTTGGTCAACTATAAAATTCGTACAGTCAAACAACTTTGGCAAGTATCTGTACTCACATCATGCAGCTTTTTGTAGTCTAATCTTTCAACACATCTCTTTGCAGTTATGGGACCACAATCATCATCTTCCATATTTGTCTTTGGTATTTCTTCTTCAGCTGCAGGCACTACAGGCTCTTGAACTTCATCTGATGTTACTTCATTCTTATTTATGTCACCAAGATCATCGAAATCGGATGTAAAATCTGAGCTAGAACTTATTGCCTTATCCTCTTTATCTGAATCTACTTTATCAGGATTAAAATCATCATCCTCTGAATCCTCGGAAGGAAGCCCTAAAAGCGGGTCATTGTTTGCCACAGCAGCCAAATCCTCGGACGCAAAAGACGAATCAGACTCATCAGAGCTTGAATCCTCCTCTGCATCTGCCTCCACTTCTAACTCTGGGCCATCAGGATCATAATCATCATCTCCGGAATCATCAGAAGGAAGTCCTGAATTATCATCCAGTCTATTCCCAAAGGTTGCAGTTTCTGGGAAGACTTTCTGCAATCAAGAAATACATGACAAAAGACATCAAACAAGTTTTCTAGTGAGCTCAGTTATAAGATATTTTAATTAACTAACCGACCTCCCAGCTATCAGTGACAGAAAGATTAGTCCCCTGAGAGTCATTAAGCATGTCAAAACAGTCAACTTTACAATCACAAGCAGGGCATAGCCATCCTTCATCTCCAGGAGGAACTGCAGATCAAACAGATGATAAGATTCATGTAAAAATGTTTGGCACTTACATTACCTAAACCCTTGAGGTGGCAAGAGGAGCTGGTCCAGCTGGTTGGCTAATAGGTCAGATCAGGGTTGGGTTAAAACATTTTATTTTGAGCTAGAGCCAAAACACACCAGGGCAGGATGGGGTGCGTGCTGAGACTTATAGTAAATTTCCTTTTTCATACAGACCGAATGTGTTATTATACCTTAAAAAACAATATCATTACAAAAACAAAGCAAAATTTAAAGAAGATGAGTTAGATGGATGTGTGCATTAATAAACAACTTTTGATAACATTCATCTTGTTCAGCACACTCCTCATTTAACTAAATATTTCCATTTGGCCCATTTAAGATGAAGCACGACCCAAGTCAACCATTCATATAATAATATGTGTCAATACTGCCACCTCTAAGGAACAATTATCCTAACACCACGAGTATTGCTGAAATGTCCCATGCATACTCAACCCATAATGGCAGTGAACGTGTAAAGTTGGTAGTACCAAACAAGTAAATATAGAGTAAATACGAGACGCTACCTTGTTCTTTCAACAAAGGTGGGTCCAAACAAAATTGATGGAATCCACGTTCACAGGCACCATCGCACAGAATAATATCATTGTCTAACCGGACTTCTGTCTGTCTGCATTTTGCACAGAATATCTGTGCCCCAAGAGTAAAGTGTAAGCAATCTATGAGTACTATATATATATACACATATATCATATTAAAATCAAATAACGCAAAAAAAATTATCCTACATCCTCGCTGTCAATTAGCCCTTCGGAATCATATAGAGATTCTGGAATCCTTCCTTCCTCACATGATTTGTCAATCCGTTGAAATAGATCTCTTATTTTCAATTTGTAACGATTAATATCTGACTTCGCACGTTCGAGCTCCTTCTCTGGTCTTAATTTCTCTAAGCTGCTTGTCACAAAGTAATAAACCAATAAGCAAAATATGGATGGCTTAATATGAAACATAAAACCATGATCTTGAAAACAAAATTATGACACTAAAATTATTTGTAATAATCTCCTACTTGAAAGATAAATACTAAAGATGCTATGTTTATTTCGTAACAATAATAACAAAAAATGTGAGTTGAAGACCGAACCTCTGCCCTTTCCAACCCTCGCCAGCATATGCTTCAATGAAGTTTTGTTCATAGACCATTCGATGTATCAAGTATCTTAGATGTCTTATTATCTTTGAAAATTCATTATTATGATCCTTTTTTATCGTCTTCATTATCTTCCTTCTCTTCTTTTCTTTGCTCTCCACTTCCTGTAAAGGAGCTTCAACAGATTCAGGCGCTTTAGGTTTCTCTTGCGATCTCGAGCGTAAGACCCTGGGACTCCCAATAATCTTTCTTTCTGTTTTTCTGGGTCGCCCTCTCGACCGTTTAACTGGGGTACTTACTTCATTGGTTTCATTTCCCTGAGTTGCTTCCAATCTATCAGGAATGGGACTTCCAACTTTAATACTTCTATGATTTTCCATACTCGCGTGATTCTCAAGAACCTTTTCATCACATGCACCATTGGAATTTACGTCATGATTTAACTCTGACACAGTTTGGGGCCTTTGGGCAATGGCTAAGTTGCTACCATTTTGAATTAACTTTTGCTGTGAGGAGTCATCCATGGTCACTTGTGGCCAGAAACAAATGCTTCAAATTACAAAGGTTGTATTACTTAGATCACAGGGAGAAAAACGGAAAAACAACTCTTTCTCTCTCTCTCTCTCTAATGGATCGAAGGTTCATACAGTTACCCAAGCCTAACGTCACTAATATGGCACAAAACTCTGAACCTACAACAACATAAAGAAAAAGGGTGTATTAGTGATTTCTATACTTTTTGTAGCGGGTGAACACTGTAAGCCACATTTTATTAAAAAAATAAATAAAAGATAAGAACAAAATTGTATAATATCAACATGCTTAAAAAAGTCGATGTGAAAGAATGCATATGATAATCCTTATACAGAGTATAAACTAACTTAGGTGTCTAAATTATGTTATTTAAAATCCAGAATTACCAAGAAACATCATTGTGAGCCACTCACCTAGGTGCATTGTGACGTTCCTATTTAGACAATACTCGAGCACCAAAACTCAAGCCAGATCCAACAAACCATTCTTACCTAATGCATCTTAATTCTGCTAAAGAAAAATACAAAACATAATCACACGCACACGACAAAAAACCTAAACTCGTATGCCTACACCCGAGACCGCCCAACTGGTTTGATCTTGCTCAAGATACCCCGCAACATCCTAATTTCGCATACAAATTACACGAAATGAGTCGATAATTTCACCACTCATAATTAGTTTTCACAATAAACATATACATTCATATGAACCAACATACACTTAACCAAAGATAACACAAACCTAATTATAAACTCATTTTCCCTTAATTTTTACTCAAATTATGGCTAAAAAAATAGAGATAATCAAAACAAATCCATTCCAAGCTAAAAAGCTTCAACATTTATCACAAACAACATGAATAAACCTATACATACAAACATATAGATACAAATATATAGATAGATAGATAGATATAATAGATGTGAGTGAAAATGAGTTGAGTTGAGGCTTACAATAACAAGAAAACAGATCTTGGATATGAATAAATGAATTTGGCCAAAAAGAAAGAATCTAGGGTTTTGAAAACAAAGAAATAGATGTAATTCCGATAGATACTCACCGCCGTTAAAAGGGTAAACTTCGATATCGATATATGTATATGTATATAGATGTATAAATATAGATATAGTTATAAAAATAGAAATTGAAAAATATATAATATTGTTAAAATAAAAAGCGGGGGTTGTGTTTTGGCATCCACCTGAGCGCGATATATTTTCACCCTTTCCCTCCACAAATCTTCTTCCCACCTTTCCTATTTTTCTTCTTTTCAAAGTCTTGTTTTCCACTCACTATATCATATTAATTATTAATTATGCCCTCCAATAAATAAATAAATAAGTAAGGGATATAATGTGTACACAATACATTTATAACATAATATTTTTAAACGAGGGATATAATGTGTACATTTAACGAACTGTAAGGGTAGACAATGAAAAATTCTTATAAAAGAATTTGTTAGAAGCATGTTTCTTCAGAAACACTTAATTTATTCCCAAAAAGTAATGTTGTATGTGTAGTAAATTTTGATGGTGTGCATATTTAGGCGAATTAGGTGTTTTACCTACGAGACTGAAATTCAATTTTTGACTTGGTTATTATGAGGTTTTTTTTCTTAGAATTGATGCATTTTGGTAGTCCTGAGCTTTCATTTGGTTAGAATAGTGGCCAACTGTGAGTTTCGGCTCACGATAATGGTAGCCTTTGGCCATTGAGTTATCTCAGATGGAAGTTCGAGTTTCGTATTTATTAGACGTTAAAAAATAAGGTTTATTACTTAGGTACAAATCTAATTGAAAGTTGGATCTTGTAGCAAATCTAATGATAAATAGATTTGAAAATAAGTTTAATAATAAGTTTATTGTCTATTAATCATATATACTTTTTAATTTGTAACTTTTAGATCATTGAACTCTTTTTATCCCTTATAGATCATCATATATTTCAAACGTACTCTCCTCCTGATCATTAAATTTTTAAATGTGTGTTTATTAAGTAAACTTCGTTTTGGTAGCAAAATGACATATATTAAAACATATTTTAAAATTTTAATAATATGAAAGGAAAAGATAATCGAATTAATCGAAAAATACATAGAAATTATAGTTAAGAAACCCCGCCTAATGCATATCATACATCTATTGTTCTCATTATTATTATGGGGATGGCTTGGGTAATGTTGGCTGTATAAATTTTTCATAAGTTAGCTTAAAATTCTGGGGGGCATTTTTGTAATATATCATCATTCATTTATTTTGAGGAGATGGTATTAGTACCATACATTTTAATAAATCTACCATATTAATGTATCATCCATTTGTACAGTCCACTGTGAAAGTTGTACAGTGTGGTAATATAATCAAAACTTATGGTATATTTATCATCTCCTTTTATTTTGTGTGTGTAACTTTATCTGTCAAATATGCAATCAACTGCATATTTGATTTTCCTTGTTATTATTTATACTCTCTTATAAAATTTGTAGTGTATTTGTTAAAATACTTAATATTTCAAGATGCGAAATGATCAATATACATCTACAACTTAAATAATACTTATATTATATGTTTAGTCAAATTTTATATTTTTACAGTTAACTCATTTCGTTTATTTTAACATATATTTCTAAATTTTAATTATGAAAATCATAAATATGTTTAATAAAAAAATAATTGAATATTTTCATAATTTAAAATACACATAAAATATTATCAACTAATTATATGTCAGTTATCTTTAAAAAACTACAAAGTAACTTATTAATATTACTTTATAATTTATTGAACTTGTTTAAAAAAAAAAGATGAATGTAACAAATCGCGATACTTTCTCTACTATTATATCTTCTGCGACAATCATCATAAAACATTGTCACATACGACTAATAAATAACATTTACTTCAGTCGTATGTAGTTATTTTTTTAATATTGCTAGTCCCGTATATTGACAAAACAATTATCATTTATTTTAAAATAAACAGAACGCCACAATGTTTAGCTATTCATGGGCTATCCGTGGGGTATACATGATTAATGGGCCATGGATCAAGTTATCCCTCAGTTAATGGATGATAATATGTGGTAATGAATCATATATGTTTAGATCGTAACCAATGTTTTGAAAACCGGATGAACATTAAACCGGTCCTACATTATTTTACTGGTTGGATCGGGTTTTTGACGAAATATACATTTATCAAAGTAATACCAAAAGAATTCTAACTTAAACATAATATAAGTTCAATAATTTTATGTTCTAACATCAATTATTCAAAATAAAACCAAATTCTAGCACAAAAATCATAATCTAAACAAGTTATAACGTCAATGATTCAAAATTTAAACACATTCAAATATTATCAAAGGTGGTGTGGCATCAGCGTCACATCAGCACCTCCCACTAACCACCCAACTACCACATCATATCCATAACAATAACTACATCACGCTATATTTATATTAAAATAAAACACAATTAAATAAAAACTAAATTAAAAGATATAAATAAAACTTTCATTTTTGGTATATTAATATATTTTCTATAACATTATATTTTAAGGACCATAATTAAAGTAAATACTTTTCCAGAGCAAGTATTATAATATCTTCAAACAATAAACCAAAAATAACGTGTACATTGTGTCTTATAATTTGTACATAGCTATATGAGATTGTCGATTGTTAATACATAAAGATGTGTATATGGTTGGAAAGAGTAAAAAAGCAATACCTTAGTTCTATCCGCCACCATCTCTTCCCTCTTTTGTACTTTATATCATCTATACTATCAAATTTCTCATTTTTCATTCTCACACAATAATTTCAAAAATGCCATCACAATCGTCCAATTTCTTCACTTCAACCTCAATTTCACAAGACTTTACACACTTCGAACATCAAATAACCGTGTTTAGATAAGCAATCCCCGTTTTTTTGGGTCACCGTGGTTAGCTCCAATCATCACGGTAGTTTCTAGTCACCAAGGTGGTTGCAGTTAACCCTTTATTCAATTTAATATATATTGAAAATATATATAAAAAAAAAAAAAAAAAAGATTGACTTTTTGACCGATTTAATTCGGTTTGTAACCGGTCCTATCCGATCCGGTTCATCCGGTTTGATCTGGTCCACTTTCATTGAGCCATTTAACCGGTAGATATTGAACAGGATTTCTTCGAAAAACCGGTCTAACCGCGGTCCGACCGGCTGGTTCAAAAACATTGATCGTAACTAAATGTTAGACTCCGTTTCTAAATAGTTCAGATGGAAGTTTGTTGGTCCACATATTGTGATAAATAAAATTATTCTTAACAAAATAATATGTCTAAATGTT
Source organism: Asclepias incarnata (assembly GCA_025447715.1). Taxonomy (NCBI): domain Eukaryota; kingdom Viridiplantae; phylum Streptophyta; class Magnoliopsida; order Gentianales; family Apocynaceae; genus Asclepias; species Asclepias incarnata. Next base: position 7,921 of record JAOEHQ010023708.1, read on the forward strand.
GTAGAGGAGTGTGAATACAACTATTTCACTTTTGGACAACTTTTAAAACCATGTTCAGTATTAAATTCAGTTAACAATTCAAGAACAATGAACAACTTGAAAATAAAATATTGAAACACTTAAGAGTTATGAAACTTAAAGAATACATAATGTAATTTTCAACAAGTTCTTTTTATTGATAAATCAACAAGAATTACAAGTAGTTGCGGAGCAAAAATGCCTATGAAATCAAACTACTTGGTTGAGTATAAGTTGCAATCAGTAGAGGCTAGGGGATTGTGGCTTTCCCAAAGTTTGATGGAAGTACATGTGAACTTGTATACAAGAGATGTTTTATATAATATTTATTACAATACATTATTAACTTGGCCTTCCCAAAATAACTAGTATATATTTCAATCCTTTCAAAATAAATAATTGTATATGTTGGCCCTCTCAATAAATTTTTTCACGTTCCGGCACTGGTTACAATTCTGTTTCTTATTCCTTACAAAATACTAGCATAAGCTAATTATATAAACAGCTACAAGCTGCAGATTTCTCTTAGAAGAGAGGAATGTTGTGAGAATAAGATAATAAGTAAGGGTGTAAATGAGTCAAGCTTACTCGTGAATTACTCGAGTTTGACTCATTAAAAACTCGAATCGAGCCGAGCCTAAACGAGTTCAAGCCAAGTTCAAGCATAACTTAGAGATCATTTAATAATCAAGCTCGAGCTCGAGCTTTGAACAATAGACTCGATTAAACTCTTATGCTTAAACGAGCTTAAACAAACATCTAATTTAATACATATAAAATAATTTAATATAAGTTAATTAGTAGATATTATTATATTTATATTTATATTTATAACTAAGATTTCTAAAAATAGTTATTTTATTTATAATTATAACGAATTTGTGTAAAAAGAATACTAAATATATAAAATTAGATTGATTGAAAAATAAATTTAACCCTATGTTCTTTGGCTATATTTCAATGTCAAAAAGGAAACTCTGGCTATGTTTTTTAATTTATTTTGAAACAGATCCCAAACTCAAGCCTCAAGTTGTATTAGCCAAGATATGTAATTACGATGAAGAATTACCACAACCACCACTCTCATCCACCACAATCCATGTTGCCTACATGGATTGATGTTGAACAATCAAGTTGTAGGTTGGCCGAAACTTTTGCCAGAGAATACGATACTTATGTAGCTACCTACATGGACTATCTCGTCGTCTACATAGACTGCCACATCAGCAAAACATGTTGACTCATCAAGACATTCTTAAGTAACTCTTTGTTGTCGTGAAATTAATTTTACACATTTATTAGAAAAGGTAAATTAATCGTCACTTTATTGACAATTTGGCTTGTATATAATCATCAGTTGCGTACTGTTACCCATTTGTTAGAAGAGAAACAAATATTTACAAATTGAGTTCTCACGTGAGATGGACCAATTAAATTACAATCTTTTTTATCTTTCATGTCTCTATTGGTGACACATAAGTTTGTAAACATTTGTTTGTAATTAGTTTGTCATTCTAACATTTCTCTTGTTATTATTGTTACTTTCTTTGGAAATTTGCCTTGTATATAATCATTATATACATACATATAATCAATGATATACGTAAATTAAAACTAGTTGTGTTATAAACAATTCAAGTTCAATTCAGCCCTTCAGCAAGTATATATGTGCCTGATCATGAACTGATCAAACAACTTGCATAAAGATCTATAATAGCACACAAACGCTATATAACACTTCAAGTAATACGACCACAAAACATCAGCATGCATCAGTACTAAAAATATATAATCCGTCTTCCCTAATTGCACCAACAACTGCAACTAGTTCAACCAAAAGAGCAGATCGATCGATTACGACATAACCTAATACGACCTAGATAGTAACTATAATTAGACGATATTGTTATAATAACAGACACACACGATTTGGTTTGGCTTCCTTCAATTAACTTTACTCCACAACATAGATGACAACGTACGTAAAAATCAGTGGCACAACACACAACTTCTTCATGCATGAGTCGATCCTCGCGGCTTGCTGTTCCTAGCCAATGCTAGAACCCTCTTCCCATGGGGATGACTGTGCAAATACACGTAGTCTTTCTGAATTCTGCTGATCATTATCTCCTTGATTGGTCCCTGCATTATATCGAAAGAAAGGTTACAAAATAAGCAAGCTTAAAGTAGTCTCAAAGTTAGATCTTCATGATTTTATATGATGACCGAACCTTTGCAGTCTGTAACGCAGATTGTACAACATAGTTGCCAAAAGGATTCTGAATAACATCTAAAAATCGTGAACTGTTTAAAATCTCACGGATGATAGGTGTAGACTGATCATCAGGAACATCCTTCAAACACTTTTCGATCACATTACTTGCATACTTGTTTAAAGCAAGAGTGACGAAATTCCCAGCAAGCTTTTGCAATATACTACCAGTCACATCCGGTATCTGCATTCCTAATAAGTGTTGCACAACATAATTCCTGAAAATCAAAGTAATAAAAATGATTACAATCTAACTACGAGGTTGTGCGTTCAAGTCTCGTTTGAGACAATTGCGGCAAATAATATGTGGTTTAGGTGTACAAGTCTTCGGCTTTCAACAACTCTATAATCACTAAAGGAAGAGGGACTAATTACCCATAAGGATGTTCAGCCAGATGAAGCGAATTCTCTATGATTTCAGTCATGAGTCGCTCTTTAGAAGCCCCGTTAGCATGTAACACACACTGTTGTAATACGCAACATCCACTTTTGTCGGTAGCAATGTCTAGACAGTTATCTGCTACTACATTCAAAATTGGCTGCAGTAATATATTCATTAGTTTTGAACCATGCTTGAGAGTAAATCAAATCTTTAAAATTACCACGAAACCATAATCCCGTGTGCATAGTATCTTGAACAAACAATAGAATAATAAAGTGAATAAAATCGCTACAACTATAATTTTAATACTGATCATAGGCACACGAAAATTTTGTACCAATAGTAAGAATTTTAAGGGTGTTGGTGTACTAAGACAGTAAGACATATGCTTGCCAAAAAGTGTTGTAAAAGTGGTATATAGCCGGTGTTGTCATCATCACCGGCCTTTGCCAAATCACCCAAGGCCGGCATCTCCAATGCTGGTCTTCGCTTACTTGGCTTCACTTTTTGGCTGAGAAGTCTGGAACATATGGGCCGATGATCCGAACACCGGTCTTTTCATCCTTCCTCCATGAAAGCCAGTGTACATAATATGCTCGACAAATTACTAGAAGCTAACCAAAGATCGATCTACATTCATTATTTATTTTAACTAGTAATTTCAATTATTATATAAAGTGGTAAAACAATCTGGGACTGCATTCAATTAGTTAAGACAAACTAAATTAACGACATTATTTGCAACATAATTAGTGTTAAATTGTTTCAATAAGAATAACCAAGATATAAAAAATTGATATACCTGAACTTCATCAACTTGGAAGGATTTTAAGCAATGCTGAATGACATGATGACCATTAGTGTTTTTGGTCAAGGTAACAGTAATCCTCCTAAGTGCTGATACAATCAAAGACCGCTGTTCTGCGGTTGTAACAAGTTCGATCAGCTTCTGCATTGCTCGAGTCCTGAAACAAGAACGACCATCATATTACTCGATCTCTTTACGATTCATAAAAATCTATAAATCTTTTTTTACGATCATACCCATGAGAATTGAGGCAAATATTTGTAAGATTGACATCATCAGAAATCACAGAAGCGACAATGTGTGTCATCTGTCTCTCATTACACACTTTGAACAATTTCTGAGCAAGATAATTCATCGACGCATCAACCATAAGTTCGCGAATATGATCTTTAATCTCATTAAAAATCATCTCAATGTCATCAGAATTTCCTTCTTCACACTTCATCTGCAAGAATTGACAGCCTTCTTGATTCTTTGCAACCGAGTATACCTTACCTCTTACATCTTTTAAAGAAGCCGGAAACTTAGATCGCTTAGGCTGCAACCGGTTTTGTGAAAGAGAACTACTACCATTAGAGTTTGCATAATCCCTAACCAAACTAGGGTTTCGATCAAGCACATTCCCAAAACCCCTTCCATTAAATTCCAAACTATCTCTCCTATTATTATGAGGATTACAACACACATCATGACAACCATTGGTCCTATTAACCGGCACAGGAGCGGGGACTCTCCGGTTAGGATAGATGTTACCCATATATGAATCAACAAGCGGATTATTTCTAAAGGAAGTTGGTGGATACGACGATATACTAAGCCTACTAAAATCGATATCAAGATTACGGTCAATAGGGGTTTCTTGAAAACCATTAAGGTGATCAAAACCAACAAACCCCGGATGAAGATGATCATTAACACAATACATCTTATTCGGGTTACAACAATAGCCGTAAGGATCATATTCATCACGATACCGATAACCAGAAAACTCATGAATCGAACGAATCGGATTGATCTCATTAACACCAAACTGATTATTACCCATCATACCCATGGCAGGCTGCAGCTGTTGTTGTTGCTTATTCATAAAAGGAAAAAGACCATTATTGTTAACAGATCTCATTGAAGAAGAAGACCCCATGAAAGTGTTCACCGGAGGTGGTGGCGGCTGTTGAACAACGGTGGATGATGACGGCGCCGGTGCAAATATATCAGTAGGGTTTTGACCGGTGAACATCCAGTCAAACCTTAGTTCTCTCGAGTTGTTGTTTTCCATTGGATTAGCTTGAATTGTAACTGAAAAAAGAAAAGAATCAAGAAAGGTTTTTGTATAAGGAAGAGATTTAAGGAGATATTAAAGGAAGAGAGAGATTTATATATGCGTATAAATATATAAAATAAAATCCCTAATAATATATATAAATAAGAGTCATGCATGCAAAAGATATATTCTAAATATTGAAACAAATTTGTAATTAGTGAGACTTTCCTTAACATATATATCTCATTCAATGTGTATCTTTATAGTTTTTGAATTTTAATACAAATCGAATATTGTTTCTTTGATTAAATTCTTAATAATAAATAAGTATAATATAATGTAGTTTCGTATTGATATAAAACAACTAGTAAACAAACGCGGGATTATTGTTAATTCTATCTACGAGTATTTAAGAAACTATTATTTGTACGTCAAATTAATACATTAAAACCTCTAAAAATTACTAAAAATATTACGGAGTAATTTAATAAGATATTATTATATCGATAAATTAAAAATTTACTAATTTAAAATGGTTTTATGTATTCAAAAAATGAGGTGCCATAAATTCGTAGTATACTCTTTCCCATATGTACTTCAAATACCAGACCAACCCACTAAAATTCAAATAGCCCGCTCGTAGGGCCCGGCTTGCTTCCGACCCGAAAGAACCATTCACCCAGAATTTATCAAGTTCGTTGTTTTTTAATGAGTAAAAAGTTAGTTCAAAGCATTAAAAAAATTGTGATGGATACAATTCAAAATCCGGTTAACGACGAAGTTGAGGATGGTTCAATAGTTTTGTAACCAGTCGCTTGGAAAGAAGCATTGCAAGTGGCAATAACTATTCACAACTTTTTGTTGCAATACAAGAAGACAATGTCCCAACTCTTAAGTGCAATGAGGAAATTTAAAAATGAACTCAATATAAATGAACTCAACATAGATTTGAAGTTTAACAAAAAACAAGTGTATAGATTCAATTTTTAATCCTTTAGCAATTATTAATTTATAGTTTTGTTGGGACCGAGATTTCAAAAAAGTTATTATCTTATTATTTTATCGATTGGGGTTCAATTTTGTACTGGTCTCAAGTTGGGACTTGACAAATTATTAATTTTATCGAGGTTATTAATTTATCGAGTATTAATTTATAAAGTACGTTTTTTTAATTTATTTAGTACTTCAATATTGAATTAATTTAAAGTTAAGTTTTTCTTTTTATTTTTTAAAATGCATGGCAACTGGCTTTATCGCCTTCGAACAGTTTGACATTGTGTTGTCGGGTTTACGAATTGAATTGAAATTGATGATAATTATTTTATTACTAGATTTAGACCCGTGTCAAATACACGGGGCATTTATGACATATTAAAGATAATCCGTTACGTTATAATTTTTAAAAAATATTATTGTGTAATTATTATGATTTCATTATTTCGTTTTCTTACATGTACTGAAATTGATAATAATATAAATATAAATATGTATA
>JAOEHQ010023719.1:0-14152 GCA_025447715.1 Asclepias incarnata
CCTATAATACCCTTAATGAAATTAATTTATAACATCTACCCCTTAACTCCTAAAATAACTACACTACCCATTTTTACTTTAATAACCTTTACATCAATAGCCTATACTACTCACCGCCGCCACCACCACCACCATCACACCGCCGCCACCACCGTCACCGTCGCATCATACGAGCATTCGTCTAGTGTATATTGATGAAAAAATGATTCTCAAGTTCCTTACTTTTTAAGGATCCTAAATCACTATAAATATAAATATAAATAAACTAGAAAATGTATCCACGCAATGCGTGGAGTTGTATAGATTCAACGTAACGACAAAACTAGTTGGGTTCTACTGATCAATCATCGGTGACCAATGATGATGTAAAACAAGTCTTTAAATTTAAATTTGAGTATCGAAAAAAATATATATTATTAGTATGGATAATTTTATTAATATTGAATTGAATAAATTGTATATTTATGATTATTTATGACTTACTATATTTAAAGTGTTTTTAAATTTTTAAATTTTAAGACACGTTGTAAATGCTAGTACAGATATTCAAAAATAATTTGCAAAAAAAAGAAGGCCAGATAAATGAAAATTTTTGTTTAACGGTTGTGAATGGGGTGAGATATCATTTCTCTTTTGATTTGATTGCAAACAAAGCGATAGATAGATAGATATGGTACAATATGGAACCCCGTCAAACCCTAATTCAGTAGTAGCAGTAACTTTCCCAGAAGAACCACCTCCTCATCCTCGGTTGCCACGGCGACCGTCGATCAGAGTGACGAGCGAGTTCGATAGCGACACCTCTCTTTTCTTCAATAAGTTATCCTGCAAGTTATTTGACAGCCTTGCCAAGCTCAAACTCTCTTTTCAAAACAATAACAAGGGACATGTTTCTGATCCCCAAATCTCCTTCATCTCAAAACATCTCATCTGCCACTACGACCTTCATGAACACAATGCTCTTCTTAACACCTCTTTCGAAATTGCCCCTGGTTTGCTCGTCTCTGCTGCTCATGATGTTAAGGTACTTTCCTTGTTTTTCTGTCTTAATTCGGTCCCGGTGTAGCTAGGAATTGAGATGATCTTGGGGGCCGAACAGGATTTTATAGTTTATTTGGACTAAACTAATACATAAAAATAGTACTAGAAATATTACTTTGAGTGGGCCGTGGCCACCCTTGTGGCTCCGCCACTGTTCCCACACTTAACCTAAGTAGGGTGTTAGGACACAATTTTGGATTCTAATGGCTTATCTTTACGTGTTTTTATCATTAGTTAAAGGGATTAATTTGAGAATGTAACTAACTATGGCCAAATGGTCATAGTAGGAAAAAACAAAGATCTTGTGCATTTAAGGAAGAAATTTTGTAAAAATGTTCAAATCATGTAAAAGTGTATACGTGGCAACCATATGAGCTGCCATGTGCAAGTTTTTGATTGGTCGGTTACATGATTTGAACATTTTTACAAAGTTTCTTCTTTAAATGCACAAGATCTTTGTTCTTTCCTACTACCATTTGGCCATAGTTAGTTACATTCTAAGAAACTAATCCCTTAGTTAAATAATACAGTATGCAACTCACATCATTATCACATGTTTACAAGCTAAATTATGTCGCATATCATATCCAAATTACTGGCTTTGGTGGTTTGCAGGTGGCAAAATGAAACGTACATTGTTATCCTATTCTAGTTAATTAACCTTTTTAAGACTCTCGTCCGTGAATACATTTTTGATAATGTTTTCTTATATCAATATATTATCACCTTCATGTGATTGTTTCAGGCGCAGGTAGGACAAGTGACGATGCTTGCTGATCTTGCTCCTGATTGCAAACTCGAGTTGACGTCTCCCGTTCCTTCTGCTTCTACTTTCGTGAGTATCTGTCCATCTTTATTTATTGCCATTCTTTTTAATGGTCACTGCCTTCTATTTATTTCCACCTTTGTTTGTTTGCAGCCAAAAACAACCTTAAGATTTCCATACGGTGAAGTGTCTTTGGAGGAGAATGAGTATCCCGAAGAAGAAGAGAATGAGAATGTGGCTGCTCCAAAGTTGTCAGTTAGCGGAATATTTAAAGGTCAACTTCTCAATGGTATTTGCAATGCTCAGTACATGGATGATAATTTGAATCTAAGATACGCTTACAAGGTACTTATCCCTAACCCTTTCCCCTCTTCTTATTGTCCGAATGCTCCATCGTTCCTTTTTATATATATATATATATATATATATATATATTAAGTTATTTTGTTGTAGGATGAACAAACCACCTTCATCCCAAGCATTTCTTTACCTTCAAATGCGTTATCTTTTGCATTCAAGCGTCGGTTTGGCCCTTTTGACAAGCTGAGGTGAGCCCAGACCTAAATTGTTCTTATTGATATGCTTTTTTCAGTGAGATGAAGTAAATAAGATTGAGATGCTTTATAATTCTACTTCAAAAATAATGCTGAGCAAAGTAGGGCCTGCTTTTATGATCAAGTTATCATATTTAGTTTAGTTCATTTTATTCTTTTATATTATCAACTGATGCTAGTTCATTGGTTTCATGATGATGCTAGTAATGCTTGGTGTAATTGTCTTTATGAAACTTATGCGTGATACTTCATTCTGCTTAGTCCATTAGTTGATGATGCTAGTTATGATTGGTGTAGAGGCGCAAAGCTTAATTTTTGGTGCTAGGTGAAGAGCCCAACTATGTTAAACCTATTTTTTTTTGTTACTAATACCTCTTTAGTTTTTTTAAAAAGTGTCGGGTCAGAATTACAGATTATTTGGATATTGGATAGGCTGTTTATTACTTAACAGGAAGGAAATATGATTTAGATTATTCATGTGTTGCTGCTTAGTTTTTCTCCTATAATTCCTGTCAATTGTCTCTGCTCAATCTGGACAAGAGCTTCATTAGTGTTTTCCTTATGTCATTCTAGATTTCTTTCTGTAAGCATATATTAACATTGCCCGTATTTGTTTCAGCTACTTGTACAACTTTGATACAAATTACTGGTGTGCTGTCTATAAACACACGGTTGGAAAGGAGTACAAACTCAAAGCTGGTTATGATTCAGAAGTGCGATTGGGTTGGGCATCTATTTGGGTAAACTTCATCTGACTGAACTGCTATTTTACATTCTTGATATTACTGTTATTATATGCATGTCTACTGTTTAGGTAGTAGTGTTGGTGGAAAGGCAACGAGAAACTGATGCATTGTGTCTTTATCATTCTGACCAATATTATCCAGCTAAATAAATGATCCGTCAAGAATTATTTATGTTCTTAAATAACACCAGTGGATTTGTAAGTCATGTTACGATATTGACTAGTCTGATCTAAATGATAAGATCCAAACGATCTTTATTCAAAATACCAAGTATAATAAACGGATTACAAATTCGGTTGCTTTTGAGAGGCAAGCAGCTAATGACCTACTTTTGAGAGGTAGGTTGACTACCGTAAAAGACTCATAGAAACCCTAATCAGTTATTCAGATTCAATAATCCCAAAACCAAGGTTGGGGAACTCGTGACTTGGGATCGGATGGGCGAGGGGGGGAGTCAGGAGCTTTTGAAAACTCGGATCGGAATCGGGGTGTTCTCGGATTTGATTTTTTCTATAGAAAAATTATAAATTTTAAAATTATATGTATTAAAGTAAATTATAAACATAAAGAAAAGGAAACATAGCAAATATATTATATAAAAGTATTACCTTTTGTAACTTTATATAATTTTTTAAAAAGAGAATAGACAAAGTTAAACTCCAATATAAAAGAGCAACCCCTCCCCCCTTTTCAACTTTCTGTCTCTGAAATGACTATATTACCTCTTTTTTTTCTACCTACTATAGGCTATAATACCATTAATGAAATAATTTACAACATAGATCCCTTAATCCTTAAATAACCACACTACCTCCTTTTACATCAATTACTTTTACATTCACCACACCGCCACCGCCGCCCCCACCACCCGTCACCGCCACCGCCGCCGCCAACACTTGTCGTCGCCACCGTCGCCGCCACCGCCGCCACCCGTCGCCACCACCACACCGCCGCCGCTACCACCATCGCCGTCGCATCGCGCGGGCATGCGTCTAGTATATAGAATATAAAATGGAAATGGAAATGTGGGTTAAATAGACAATTAAGATTTTGAGGGGGGGAAATGAAAATTTATGTCTAGAAAGCCTACAAAAGTACAATAAAGCCGTGAAATCTCTGTTATATCTTTTTTTTTCTTTTATTTTGAACGGCTCTTTATACCTCTCTCTCTCCCCCTCTCTATTTTTTTTTTCCGCCGTTGACCGAGTTTTGGACCGATTCCGGCCACAACTCCTTGAGCCGCTGATTCCGAGTTTTACAACCTTGCCCAAAACAATGATACCTAAGCTACATAAATAGTCACTTGTAAACAAGAAAATAGCAATTCTGCCAAGGCTTAATAACTAAGAAAAGTATATTGTCTTATCACGAGATCCTAATTTTTTTTTATAGGGAGGATAAGAGAGGGAGGATAAGAGTCTTATCACTCCCCCCCTCGCCGATCCTGAGTCACGAGTTCCCCAACCTTTCATCCACATATCCAAAAAGATTTTTGTGTTTTGTTCTCCTTTTTAGGGTCTAGGTAGCGGCAAGTGGCTTCATGTTATCGCGTGAACATCAGCGGATGATAAAATTGAACGATGGCTCGATCAGAAATCAGCAAGGATCACAATGGTGGTGGCTGTTTTGACGTATGTGCCTTTTTAGGCCGGAAAGTGGCCTGAATGTGAAAAGGCCAGCCGGCGGCTGTGGTGGCGCGTGGCAGGTTTTCGAATTGTTATTTTTCAAGGGTTAGGTCGGTTTTTGAAGGTGGTTCTGATGGTTGGGGAGGTGGGGTTCAATTTGTACTTATGGTTGTGGAAATAGGTAATTTACGGTGGCAGCGATGGCCTTATGGCGGCGGCTGTTTTCCTGCAACTTTGTGGCGGCAGCTAGGGTTTCAGACCAGATACCAACATAAACCAAAGGGTTTTGTATATTGATTGTAATTGTAAGATGTTACAATAGGAATGTATATATAAAGTTAGGGTTTACACATAAAGTACCCTCTAGCATAATACCAACTACAAATTAAGTACATATAGTCTAATAATGTGAAAAGTTAAAGTTATGATGGCATGTGTGGAAAAGTAACAATAAAAAAGGGATTAACTATGTGTGCAACCCTGCTACTACATAAAAGAGGAACTAAATCATATAAAACGTATCACAGATGAGCACCAAAAGTATGAATCAATATTAAAGTTTAAAAAATGTTGGGAATCTTGATAGCACCTTCGATGCTCTAGGATGTTTATATGTAAATTGAAGCAATAGTGCTGGAGCCTGGAGGTAAGAGAAGCTATAAGACATATGATAGTAAGTATGGTTTTAGGCTTGATCATTTTTTGAGGATGTTTATAGACATCCTTTGGGAAAATATGATTAGTATGTCACACTAGGTACTAAAATGTTATAATGGTATTGTCAAATAGTTTGTTGCCTATTCTAGTTGAGGAAGGGGGTTGGGAGTGACATCAAAAGGAAAAAAGTTTATATTCCTCAAGAATGAGTAGATGTACTTAAATCTATTATCAAAGACAATTAGACAATTCACATGCAAAAAAGTAGCCAGCTATCACATGCTACAGTGGTACTTTTTGATAGTCTGGTTATGAAAAGAATGAAACTGTTGGCTGAGTCTGAGCTCCTAGTCACCATGTTGAACTCCAGAGATGAACAGTGTATCACAGCCATTTCTATGGCATTTGATCTGAGGCTCTGCCAATGACCCATATGTAGTAAGTTTATATTTACAAGGAGACTCGCGTAAATCAGGAACCCACAGAAGCTATTACGGAATTCTCAGTTGAAAGACCTCTTACTCCAGTTCCAAGAACATTTACCAGGAAACTTTTCTGAACCCCAACTACTCATCTGCTGGAAACTATCAAGTACCAGAACATAAGAATCGTAAGTATTTGTAGAGTTTTCGGGCCGGGGAATATCTTATAGTAGATGGTTTGTATTCTAAATTGGTGTTAAAGTCCTCGATAGGAAATAACATAAACAGTTTCTTATATTTAGAGCTTGACCATCATCCAGTAGAAGTCAAGTCATGCTTGTTTTCTTAGATATTCTTGGAGACCCCATGGATCTAAAACCAAAGGAAAGCAGTCCTCTGATTCATCAATTAGTTGCTGTTATGCAGGACATTGGGATGGGGATATCCCTTGAGAATAGTGACAGTCACCCTAAGCAATTGGATATGCCTAAGACTTGCTCGTAAATTAATGATAAGTGGCCACTATCAGTTTTATCATGATGTTTATGCATTGGGATAGTTGAAAGTTGTTTTATGTTTTTTCTAATTCAATAAGTTTTTATTACTCGTACTTGATAGTCAATACCTAGGTCAGCAATTCAGAATTTTCCTAGAACCAGGATACCAGCAGTCACAATATCAATTATTGAGAGGCTTGTATCAGATGATATGTTTTTGTTTTTTCCGCAATTTTTAATGTATAAAAGGGTGTATAATTGTATGCAATCTTTATCAGTTTATCATTTAGCTTAATTAGGAATCTAGTATTGACCATATTTTTACCAGCAGTAGCACTGCTACTGCTACCTTCTCTCTCTCTCTCTCTCTCTCTCTCTCTCTCTCTCTCTGATTAATCACTTTAAATTACAAATGCAAATGTAATTCACATACCAAGGTTAAAGAGTAGCAATTATTGATTGTACCAAAAGTCATGAATAATTCAATGGAGATCCCAGTCTTGATAAATTGAACATCAAGGCTGGAAGAGCTGTTCATGACAACCAAATAGACACTTGCATCAAAATATGGGACCATGAACAAGATCGTTATCGATGATGGTACTATTGATTGGTAGAGTCTTCTAAGAAGGGTGGGTGAAGCTACTGATAGGAAGTTAATTGTATATTGATGATATTCCATTGTATAGTATTGAAGGTTGACCTAGGAATGTGAAAGTGTATAGATTACGGATTTGGTATAGTCATTACATAGTAATCTATGGGATATGTAGTCAATAGCGGCGATATAGCGGTTATCGGGGTTCACTCAAATTAGCGGTACCGCGATTATCGGTGATATTTTACGGATTTTTTTTTTTGTTGTTTTTTTTGCCCAAACTTAAACACAACATAATAAACACTAATTTTTGCAAGTATCAACATTAATGTTTCAAATATCGACACTTTTAAGTTTGACCTTTTGATATTTCTATTAAGTATTAATTATTATATATATATATATATATATATAGATATTGCATAATATTAAAATTCCCGTTATCCCACCGCGATAACAGATATCTCAAATATCTCCGGACCGCTATAACTACATAGTCTATGGGGCATATCCATACATGAAAAGTTTGACTTTGTAAAACAACTTTTAGTTAATAACAACCGTGTTTTTGTTAGAAAAAAAAAGGTTGGGTATATTGGGATCTATACTCCAAATAATTAGCAATTGTAGGAAGTGATAGTATCTTTTGACGTATGCTTATATATTTCTGTGAATCTTATAGTAGTTGTGTTGTATATAAGATAATGGTCATAGGCAAAATATTTTATGGGCTAATTTTCTTTCTTTTTTCTTAATTGTGTATTCCATCGGATGTACGTGTTTACTTGTTTAATCAATCATTCTCAATGGATAAGTGGATGTAACATAGATTCATCATTCATTATATTACCCTTACCAATTAGCAAACTTAAATAAATAGTAACCATTAAGATAGATGTAATTAATTAAATTGTTACTTAATAGAATGTCCATTTTACCCTTGTATATAAGATATATTTGACTTAAAAAGTAAATAAATAGTAACCATTAAGATAAATGTAATAAATAATATTGTTACTTAATAGAATGTCCATTTTACTCTTGTATTTAAGGTATGTTTGACTTAAAAAGTTGTAATAAACATATGTACATCTAAATGCTAACTACAGCCCTAAGGGCTGTTGTTAGCGTGCATAAAAAAATTATACCTTCCATATGACCATATCAAAAGTCCCACTCTTGAATTTTATGATAAAAGTACAACTATTTTATGCACGTTAATGACAACCCATAGGGCTATCATTATGAATGTTTTTTCCCGTCACAAAGCGCTAGTAATCAGAACCTAGTTTTTGTCGAAGGCTATACAGTATACTACCCTTACAACCAAGTACCTAAAAACAAATATTAGTTCTGCTTTACCCATGAAGAAGTTTTTGCTTGCATTCTTAATTCACTAATGATCAAATTTGTCGGCTTCCTGCTCGAACTCCTAAGCTTTTGCCACGTTAAAGTTCATAATACACGTCAGGTTAATGACGGGTCTTTGGTTGAAATCAACAATGTAGATGTTACATTTTATTCTGACTTACTTAGCACCCTTCTTTTTTAGTTTTCGTTAAAATTAATCTGTTAAAATATGAAAATTTACAGATGATCGATATATTTACTATCTTAATGTAAAAATTATCAATTATGAAGAAGTATAAAGCATGATTTGGTTACAACGGAAAGTTGCAACTTATTAATAAAGAGAAATTAGGAAAAGGGAAATAAAATCGGACTTGGTTCAATTTTTAATTCACTTTTCCCGCATTTGGTTTTATAAAACTTTGGCTGTATACACTGTAGGTTGGTGATGAAGCCGGTAAAGCAAAAACGGCACCAATGAAAATGAAAATGCAAGTGATGCTCCAAGTGCCACAAGATGATATAAGATCGTCAGCCTTGATGTTCCGTGTGAAAAAGAGGTGGGATATCTGAATCGGTTGCCCTGAACAGAAAATGGATTCTAAAATCATGTTGTGCTTTTGATATAGTGGGTAGTTTCTTTCTGTTGTGATAGAAATTTCAGAAGATAGTAAAAGATACCAAGGCTGAAATGAGCTTCAGATTGTTCTACTTTATATATTTCTTATTAAGTATGTCATTGGCGTCTAGTTGGGGTCCGAGGCTGTAGAGAATTTTAATAAGTACTTTGGTACTAACCATCATTGTACCAGCGGTAGCAAGTTCCCCCAAAATCGTTTCGATTTGGTATGGATATTTTTGAACCGCCTTATCATCTTTGGTAACTCAACTGCGTCAATCATGTAGGCTGTAGATATAGATGACATTTGTTGGTGGTGGACGTGTGACGGGGTTTCCAAGCATTTTGAGAGTTGAGACTTGAGAACACCAGCAATCTTAGTTTGATGGTAAAGTCGACTGGTGCCATCACCATTTATTGTAACAAGTGAACCCAGAAGTGACCTTCAAAGAAACATTGTTCAGATCATTTTTCAAAGTTGTGAAATTGGGGTTATCATCCGGTCGAATAGGCAATTGAGATCTATGGTTGAATTGAATGAAATGGCTATCAGGATGATCAAGATATCGACATTTACTATTGCTATTTGGTGCTTAAAATTGGAGTTGTCTGATAAGGAAGTTTGAATTGCATAAAGATATGACAGACTTCCCAACAGAATAAAGAAAGAAAATACGAGTTAACAACGTTAAACTAACACTGCGTTAAAACGTTCCATTTACCGAATGTTAAAGACATACAAGATAATATGAATGAACAAACAATATATAACGGGTCGAGCCATTTTCTTACAAAAGCAAATAAAAGGTTTTTGTCTCATCCGGTAACTTCAGGCTTTCACACAGCAATTGAAGTAACTTAAGATGCTTCTCCTCGCCTGCACAATTACAGTAACATTTTAACCCTCTATCTAATGTTGTTTTAACATAAGACTGAAATTATGATTATATGTTACTATCAAATAGCTTAGTGTTAATGCTATTCAGTAGATACTAGAAATGTACCCGCACGATGCGCAGTGTTGTGGGTGATTTATGCAAAAATTTAATTGTAGTGTACATAAACTCGTAAACTTCATTAAGTACATGCGTCAAAAAATGATGGTGGTCGGTAAACGTCTTCGCGGATTGCCGATAATGAATTGTCTAATACACAGCTATATAACAATGTGTTTATTGTTATTGCGAGAATAATTAAAAATGAAAATGATTATATAAATTAATATATACATAATATAAATAGTAAATGATTAAAATGAAAATGACTATATAAAAACATATATAAATAATATATAATTATTAAATGATAAGGTAAAGGGCCGTTCAAAAAAAAAAAATGATAAGGTAAAGGAGTAATGCTAATTATAGTAATGTTTAAATATTCAAAATTTAAGACACAAGCCAAATACTTTATAATGTAGTATAGATAAAAAAAAAAAGAAGAAGTAAAGTAACACCCAATGTCGTCTTCCACGGGTTTTGGGTCCCAATACCACAACGGTGTATGGTGGAAGTTGAGATGTAGACAACTTTACCCCTACCATGACGGTCTAGAGAAGCTGCTTACATGTTCTATTTAGGATAGAAAAAGACTTCCGGCCTTACAAGGCATGAGGATATATATTAGATATATGATGGATAGATATTAGATAAGAGTGTAAAAGTGGAGGACTCGCCAAGACAAAAGCTAGAAATATGTCGATCATTCACATCAACAACCAACAAGTATATTCACACCATAAGGTGACAAACTGAATATTAGATTATTAGTCATCAATAAATATCACCTCGATCTCGTTCAATTCTTATCATAATCACACTTTTTTCTACTACACATACACGAGCTATGGAAACAACTGTAGTTTATGGTGTTCTAGGAGTTGCAGCAATCTTGGTGTTATGTATATGGAGAATTTTGAACTGGTTATGGTTCAAACCGAAGAAGATTGAGAGGTTTCTAAGAGACCAAGGCCTCAAAGGTAGCCCTTATAAGTTCATGTTCGGAGACTTGAAAGAGTTGGTTCAGATGATGACCGAAGCCAAGTCCAAACCCATGAGTCTAACTCACGATATCGCCCATCGCGTCTCGCCCTTCTATCATAAATCTCTCAACACTTATGGTATGTACTAGTCGATATTGTTTTTCATGATTTTGTTAAAAGTATGTTTTATATAGACATGTTATGATTTTTATGCACGTTTATTTGAGTTTTTTTTTTATATAAATAAAATAATACGGAGTAGATAACCTCGGTTCCTCGTCATGAAAGAATATGTTTCTTGATTTTTATGACTATCCTTTATTTCATTAAACATATTTATCATATCCTTTATTTCATTAAACTCATAGTCTCACCAATTAGGCATCATGAAACTGTGTTACAAGCTTTTGTTAAGCTGTGTAATGATAAAAATAACCTTGAAACTTTTACAAACAATACCTGTTTTTTATTTTATTTTACAAGAACAGGAGATGATGCAGGACCAGAATGCCACTGTACCAAATACGTCAGTATTATGTTATTTATTTAGTTTTAGAAAAACAGATACAACAATTATCTTTACTATTATAAAATTTTTTTATAATAAAAATAGAATAAAACCCTGCCGAATGATTATTATCATTAGTGACCAGTGACCACAGTTCTCGTGTCAAGCATCCAAGACTCCAAGACTCCATATTTTCTCCCTTTGCTTGTGGATAAACTTTGTTTCTTCACCTACGAAATAGCCCACATCTCCACATGGGATGTCTATTGTTGAACATCCAATGTTTGATAGTGTACCAAAACAAATTTTATGTTATGCTAGAAACACTTGGGTTTGTACACTAACGAGGAGGTATGTCCGGCGTTGCTGCAGGTAGGGTTTCTTTAACCTAAAAGGTAGCAGTTGATTGTAATATAATGTTTATATTAAAGTAAACAATGATACTTTGATAAGAATCATATCGCGTTGCAACGGTTTTTGTTTCTAAACCTAAAAGATAGTTGATCACAATATATTAATCATATTAAAGCAAAAAAAAGATAATTTGATATCATTGATATAATGTTACTTATAAACATAATATATAATAATACTTTTATTAATGGAAATAACAACACTGATAATATAATGTGTTACCAACAGTTATATTAACCAAAACAATAACACTTTAATAATATATCCTTATATGTGAAATAACAACATAACATATAATAATTGACAAAGCCGAAATTATGGGGAAAAAAACTCATAAAGAAAAGGTGAATCCAAAGTTAGATATAGTTAATTATACAAAGCAAATAACAAATGAAAATTAAACATTAGTTAAAATAATGATTTAAAAAGAAAAAACTAATACCAAAAAAATAACCCAAAAAAGAAAAGTTACAACCCAAAGTTAAGTATAGTTAATTGTAAAAAATTAAAAATTAAAAATTAAAAAATAAACATTAGCTTAAAGCATGACTCAAAAATTAATTAAAACAAAATATAAAACATTTGGAAAAAGCATGACCCAAAAAGAAGAAAACAAAAACCGGTATAATCGTTAAAAGTTATATATAACTAATTGTACAAGCAAAACACAAATGAGAAATAAACATTAGGTAAAAGCTTGAACAAAAAATAATAACTAAAAAAAAGCCGAATTTATGGGGAAAAACCCTCATAAAGAAAAGGTAAACCCAAAGTTAGATATTGTTAATTATACAAACCAAATAACAAATGAAAAGTAAACATTAGCTAAAAGTATGATTTAAAAAGAAAAAACTAATACCAAAAAAATAACCTAAAAAAAGAAAAGCTAAAAGTTAAAGTTAGGTGTAGTTAATTGTAAAAAAAGAAAAAAAAATTGACCCAACAGTTAAAAATAAATAAATTAAACATTAGGTAAAAGCATGACCCAAAAAGAAGAAAGCAAAAACCGATATAATCGTTAAAAGTTAGATATAACTAATTGTACAATGAAAACACAAATGAAAAATAAACATTAGCTAAAAGCTTGACCAAAAAATAACAACTCTAAAAAAAATAAAAAATCAAGCAAGCAAGCAGCCTGACAGGCAGCTGCACAGCAATTTATAACAGCTTGCTAGCCAAGGAGTTTCACTGTTCAATGAACAATAAAACTCCTCACAATGCACGAATTCATAAGTTGGGTTCTGAATTGTATATGGGGAATAACTCCAAGAAGAGATATATACCTCTTTTAATCGGCTCTATGTGATCTCTAACAACCACAAAAGCCTTGAACTTCATCACATAGTTTTGATTCATTTATCTATACTACTTAATAAAGGGGGAACCCCCTCCCCATTTTCTCAAAAAAGCCTACTGAAGTTCCTATTTTACCCCTATCATTTATTAACTAATTTAAATATCTCCACCTAAATACCTATAATACCCTTAATGAAATTATTTACAATATACATCCCTCAACCCTTAAAATAATTATTATTTACAACATACATCCCTCAACCCTTAAAATAATTACACTACCCTTTTTTACATCATTTAATTTTACATTACCGACACCCCCACCACCCGTCGTTGCCGCCGTCGCCCCCACCACCCGTCGCCGCCATTACCACCCTGCTACAGCTACCACCACCACTGCTACCACCATCGCCGCCGCATCACACGAGCTTCAGTCTAGTGTATGATTTAAGCATACCATAAACTACCAAAGCGGTGTAGTTAGAAACTCATTTTAATTCGCACTTATAACCAAACTCATAGTGATTCCAAGTTTAAATTAAACACCACATCATTTTCCTAATCAAAACCCAAACTCGAAGATTTTCATCTTAACATATCTATCATCACTCTACTTGAATAGTCATTAAGGTAATGTTTAGTTCGTAGACGGGTTTTACAATAGGTATGGGTTTGATACAGTGAATAAATGAAAATGAAAGTGTGACTGAATATCGAAACCCGTCTCTTTTAATGGGTTTGATATCTTCTTTTTACGAGTATTTTACCTACATGTTCAATCAAACATCGCATTCAGTTATAAGCAATATGTTATATTCATCTGGACATCGACTAACCTTAGCGACACCGATCACTAGTTGACTATCACATATTAAGTGATGAGAAACTTGTTCATTTTTCTTAACAACTTAGCATTCTTCTGCAGAAAGTTTACATAACGGGTTGGTTCACAGGTCAAGGGCTACTTAAGAAAACCGGGTCACAGGGTTGTTCCTAAAGAAAATGAAATCATAAAACATGGCCCTTCCTCTTTACTAGAAGGTCTTATCAGAATGTAAGATACATTGTATTAAAA
>JAOEHQ010023730.1:0-14151 GCA_025447715.1 Asclepias incarnata
GAGATGAATCATGGAAGTTAATCTCAGAAACCGTACCTTCTTCATTGCAGACGATACTAGTCCAGTTGCAAAGATTCTGAGTGTCGCTTGACGACCACGAATTCATTGAAGAAGAAGTTGATGATAAGGTACTTTTCCATCTAACAAGAGCTTCTGCTTGTGTTATGGATGTTGATGTGGTCATTAATGGAAGTGAAGAAAGAAATGCAGCAGTATATAAGAGCAAATTCAAGATGCTATATGATGCCATGGATGTTTTCGTGTTCTTAGTATAATTGAATAGATTGAT
Organism: Asclepias incarnata; assembly: GCA_025447715.1. NCBI lineage: Eukaryota > Viridiplantae > Streptophyta > Magnoliopsida > Gentianales > Apocynaceae > Asclepias > Asclepias incarnata. The sequence goes on from JAOEHQ010023730.1 coordinate 290, forward strand.
AGCTTAAAATGATCCATGAAATATAATGCTTATATAGCACTTCCATAGCTGGTGATCAAAAGGACAAGTAGTTTTCATCTCAAGTCATTTTGTACAATTTAAAAAAAAAAAAAGTAAAGGACGGCATCCTGTCACCGGAACCACATTGAATCCTCATCATGACCTCCCCGTAAGGTTTTTGATGCTGGTGAAATACCTTTACTTAATACCCACATGATTTTGTATAATTTTTGTATTCATATTTGACAAATTTGCCATTCTCAGGATACTTTTACCAAATATGCAGTCTATGTTCCAGAACGTCATATTAAATATTTTGGGTCTATGTTTAACTTCAATTTGCGATATTTTAATGTTCATAGTTTACCTTATTACATTTTGAATATAAATAACTATTTTATATTCTAACATCCAAACATTCTTTCTTTAGTGACCTACCAATGTGATTATGTGAACGCCTGGAAATTTAATAAGATGACTTGGTCTTTCGGATGTGATACGCAAGATAGGAAGAACCAACGTGAGAAGCTTCTTTTGTTGTGGAAGTAGAGACATAGTAGTTATAACATTATTGCATGCGTTTAGCTGTTCAAAACTTTCCTTGTTTTTTAAGAAAACTTTTCCAAACATAAAACATGAAAGAAAACACGGAGAACAGAAAATGCGATAAAACTCGTGTTTTCTATAGATTTCTAAGAAAACATAATACACCATTTTTGTATTTTATAACTTGGAATTAGTGTACAATCTTTTGATGTTTTCCGTATTTTATAAACCTCCCACTGATATTTCTAACTCTAAATCACCTCCCTCATCATGCTCTTAATCCCTCATCTCCGTTAACCACCATCATCCACCATCAGCCAATCCACCATCGACCGATCCCTGCTACCCTATCCACCACCATACTGTTTTCAAAATTTTGCATTTTCTATTTTTGAATGCGTTTTTAAAATTATTATTATTTTTTAAAGATAAAAAGCTCCTTCCATTTTTATAAAGTTAAAGATAGAAAATTAGGAAAAAATGTTCACAACTAAACGTTAGGGTATTACCTACTATACAATTGCAAATAAGACTTATGGATGCGTGCATAGCATGCAGCCTGGCAGGCTGCTGCATAGCTGCCTATCAGGTTGCTTGCTTGATGTTTTTTTTTTATATTTTTTTTTATTTTTATGTTTTGGTTTTAGGTTTTTTATGTTTTTACCTAATGTTTATTTCTTATTTTTTTTCTTTATACATTTAGTTTTCTATTTTTTTTGTCTGTCAGGTTGCTTGCTTGGTTTTTTTATTTTATATTTATTTTTTTTATGTTTTGGTTTTAGGTTTTTTATGTTTTTACCTAATGTTTATTTCTTTTTTTTTTCTTTATACATTTAGTTTTCTATTTTTTGGGTCATGATTTTACCTAGAGTTGGATGTATATATTTTTAATTTTTGGGTCATGCTTTAAGCTAATGTTTATTTTTTTTTTCTTTTACAAAAACTTAGGTTTTAGTTTTTTCTTTTTGGTTTTTTTTTTTTAGTCTTTTCTTTTTAAATCATGCTTTTAAATAATGTTTACTTTTTATTTGTTATTTGTTTTGGATATTAACTATATCTAACTTTGGGTTTACCTTCTCTTTATGAGATTTTTTTTCTCATAATTTCGGTTTTGCCAATTATTATATGTTATATTATTATCTCATATATAGTGAGATGTTATATAACTATTATCAAAGTATCATTATTTTAGTTAATGTAACTATTGGTAACACATTACATTATCGTTATCGAAGTGTTGTTATTTGCATTAATAAAAGTAATATTATATGTTATGTTCGTATGTAACATTATATCATTATTATCTAATTGTCATTTTTTGCTTTAATATAAGCAATATATTACGATTAACTGCCTTTTAAGTTAAAAAAAAGATACCCGCGACAACGCGCGGGCAAAATTCCTCGTTTCTTACATTTCAAAATTATAGTTCAAAACACGAAGACACTAGGCAAACTTGATACACTATTTTTGCTGCAGACTCCTAGGCGCATCACTGTGGAGCAAGTTTAAACCTTTCGGGCCTGCTACTTTATTATTGATATATTTGGTATGGGGCTATGGGTAATGATATATCCTCAGCCATATAATTCATTCTTCCGAAGATCTTCCTAACTACATTTGGTAAAATGAGATTAGAAAAAAAAAAGTTAGTAGAATCCACATGTCGTATTCATATGATTTTAAGAGAATTAATCATTTTCCATTTGGTATTGTATTGGGGTGTTATTTTAAATAGTTGTTGGAATTGTAGCTTTTGGAGCTGCATGTTGGTCCCGGTTTGAATGGAGAACTATCAAATACGATTTTGGGTGAAAATCAGTGACACAACATTTAGAATCAGGGTTTTTTTTCTTGCGTTTTCACTAAGGTTTTTTTCATCCATTAGTAACCTCACAGTAAAGATCTGGAGGTGGTTTTAAAATTGTAAATTTCATTATGTACTAATATTTGCACTCTTAAGACTGGCTAACGCATTGCTAGTAATCGGTTTTTAAAACATTTCTTCTGTCTTAAAAAAAAAAAATTGGACAAAAATACACAATTAAAAAAAAATATTGCACTTATTACTACTTTGATTTTTACAAACGCCATAAAAAGGCAGTCATACCTTTGACAATTATTTATTGTTTTCATTTTGGTTTTGATTAAAGATAATGTGATAAGCTTAAATAACTCCAACTACTTTTTTCACTAATGAACAGTTAACTTGAGACAATCGACGAAAAATTTGGGACGAATGGAATATATAAATATGAATAATGTTTGCAGGACTATGGTCTAAGTTAAGGCACGATTGTTGGAAAACGTCCTAAAGATCATTCTTCTTTATTTATATTGAGCCTTCGACTTTTCTTTGTAATAACTATAAGTGAAGGATTAAAGGGATGTTTGGCCTAGCTTTTCAACTTTTGTTTATGTTTTAAAAAAAAACAACTTATTACTTATGTTACGAAGTCTTATAAATTATTTTTATATGTTTGGATTGACTTATGTTGTTTATGAAGCTTTTGAAGAAAAGCTCTTTAATGTTACAATAAAAGCTCCACTTTTTTTAAAAAAAGTTTCATAATAATAAATTTTTAAAAAGAGCTTATATAAGCTTAAAAGCACACCCAAACAATTAAACTAGTTGCTTTAAAATAAAATAAGCCTAAAAAACTATAAGTAACCCAAAAATTGTCCAAGGATTGTTAAATACTTAAATACTCAATGATTGCACAACGTTATATTATGAATGTTAAATCACATAACTTCTAAACGTTAGTAATTAACATTACTTATACTCTCTTGTAAAGATTGTCCAAAGTTTGTTAAATACTTAAAGTGTCCAAAGTCGTCGTCGGATCGCCGGCAAGTCTCCGAACACCAACCCCCCCCCCCCCCTTTAGGCGATCCCGAGCAAAAAAAAAGCCCTTCGCGACCTTGTGAGAACGCCCAACACTACCCAACTCTCTATCTCTCTCTCTCTCTTTCTTTTATTTTTTCATTTTAATATTACCCCAACCAATTATTTAGGACCACTTGTCGGAAGTCCCCCACACCACCATTTTGAGTGGGCTTCCTTCTAGGTGAGATGTCACCACATGATGCAAGTCGCCCCCTTGTGAGGAAATCTTACTCCTCTTAGCTTACAAATTCCATATTTTTTTCTCCACATATATTATGTTTATTACCCGTTATTCAAACCAAACCGGATGTTGTCTTGTTCGGTTGCACGTATGAAATGGAGTATTAAGAATTAATAAACAGTAGGTTATTATTATTTACTAGATGGGTACCCGCGCGATGCAGCGGCGACAATGCACAGTGTGCGAGGTGTCGTGATGATATTAATTTCAAACCAAACAGTTGTGTAAGAAAATGATAGCATAGTACCCGCACAAATCATATAAGATAATGTTACGATGAAATTAAAAAAATTTATTATTATTTTTTATAATTAAAAATTGTAAAATATAAGTTATAATAAGTTAAATTGATAATTAAATAAGGTAACTATATAAGAAGGAAATTTTGACTAAACGAATAAGGAAAATATAATTAATAAATTAATAGGGGTATTATAGGTATATCAAGTGGAGATGTTTAAAATAGTAAAAAATAGTGAAGGGTATTTTAGTCTTATCAAGATTTGAATTGCTGAAAAAAGGGAGGGTAGATGTTTTATAAGAAAGTATAGATAAGCATTGTAAAATGGAAAGTGATGATTAATTGAAATGTCACTGGTTAATTATTTTTACTTTCTATAAATATCAAATTTAACCATAACTTAGAGCTTTAGTTTGAATTTTTGAAAAGGCAAAAAATAATGTATGTATAGTATACAATATGACTTTGAAATTCGAACAAAAGTATTTTTTGCATTAATATATTCTCCCGGATTTTCTGCAGCAATTCACTGCTATGATTTAATTAAATAAATAAAATTTAATTTTTATTATAAATATAAAATAGAATTCTGTCCCAACACCGATCCTTCGCAGGAAATGAAATCAAGCAAAACCCACATGCTTTCCTTCTGTCTCTTTCTCTCTCAGCTCTTCTAATTTTGCACTAAATAAACAATAACTATTCAAAACGGCCACCATTTATTGATCCAATACTTTACATTTTTAACATGTTGAACACTCATTATAACCGTTGAAATTTACTATAAACAATTCATTTTTTTTAACGGACAACAAACACGAAATCCAGACTTTCATCCGACCACCATTTATTGATCCAATTCTTTACATTTTTAACCTTTTGAACACTCATTATAACCGTTGAAATTTACAATTCCTTTTTTTTGAACGGCCAACAAACACGAAACTCAAATTTTCATCCGGGATAGCCCAATGGCCAAAGGCTAACACTATCGTGGGCCGAATCACACAGCTAGCTACTATTACAGCCAAATGGAAGTCCATGCCCAGCAAGATGCACCAATTCCTGAAAAAGCTCACAATGACCTAGCCAAAGATTGAACATCCGTCATGTGGATAAAACTTATGTGCCTCACCACTCCATCTGTGGGTCATTGGCAGCAATCCCTTATTTAACCGATGGCCCAAGTTATTATATATATAAACTAGATTAAACTCATGCATGTTTAAAACAATTGTTATCATATGGATATTTAAAGTATACGTAATAAATATGATATGTAATTACATAATTGGTGAAAATAAATATTAAATTCACGACTATTTATTATCTAAAAAATCTCAAAACATTTTAAATTTGAATTTAAAATCATCACTTTTATAATCACTTAATATAAATACCATCTTATATTTAAACTTTAACATTCACTATTTTAATAAAAAAAAAAAAACCACATCTACATGGAAATGTATAAGACTAAATGAAAACACAATGTAATAACTAAGCAAAAATCTTACGTGCCAAAAAAAAAATAATGTTACATAAGCCCAATTTTTTTATTCTCTTATTTTTTTGAAAAAAATCAAATCCTACAAACCAACTAATTATTAAAACATAAAACGTGTTGTAAATAGTATAACCAATTTTTTAGAATTAATATGCATTCTTTTTCTTTTTGTGCTAATTAAAGCCTTAACAGTTATGGATAACAAAATCATTTAAATATAGTTTATTGTTTAATGCTGTAATAATACACACTTTTTTATAACTAGTTAACTACACTTAATGAGTAAAAATATCTTAACACATAATTGATTTGTTATTGAAAAGAACATTTCAGTCAAAAATATATATACAGTTGTGGTTAAAATTATTGTAAAAAAGTTATAGAAATGTAAATGTGTTCATATAGGATACTTTCTTATTCATACACTCATCACTCTCCTCCATATATACTACCCCTTTTGCTCATCTTTCTTGACCAACATCCTTCCTCCTCATTTTTCTCTCTGAATCAGTCTTTAATTCCCTTTTTGGAAGTGGTTTATCAGACAATTATAAACTGATAAACCAATAATCCAACATTGTCATTCCATATCCCGTTTGCAAAAACCCATGACAATGGGAGTTACTACCACCTTGTTTCTACTTATGGCATCAATTGTCCCTTTGGCTTTAGCAGGTGGTCATGATTATGGCCAAGCACTTACTAAAAGCATTCTCTTCTTTGAAGCTCAGAGATCTGGTTATCTCCCTGGTAATCAAAGAGTTAACTGGAGAGGCAACTCTGGTCTCCTTGATGGCAAAGCTAGTGGGGTAATTAATTCACCATCCATTGTTTTCACATATTTTGTTTTTACTTTTTGACAATTTTACTGTAACGTCATATATATATATATAATATGACGTGACAGTAAAAATGTCAGGAGTAAATTATAGTTTAGACTTGTTTGGAATTTAATTAAATGATTTAATTTGTAATGAAGGTGGATCTAGTTGGAGGATACTATGATGCAGGGGACAATGTGAAGTTTGGGCTTCCGATGGCATTCACAGTCACAATGATGTCATGGAGCATTTTGGAATATGGTTCACAAATGTCGTCCAGTGGTGAGCTTGGTCACGCCATGGATGCAGTTAAATGGGGAACTGATTACCTCATCAAGGCTCACCCCGAACCTAACGTTTTATATGGAGAAGTAATAATAATTTTTATTTATTTTTTGTTGTTCTTAGCTATATTTGTTTAAATTATTGTACCATTGTCACGTTTTAATTAATTTTTTAGGATTTTTGTGGTATTGATAAGTATTATGTGTTTAGGTTGGAGATGGTAATACGGATCATTACTGTTGGCAAAGACCCGAAGATATGACAACTTCAAGAAGTGCTTATAGAATTGACGAAAATAATCCGGGATCCGACCTGGCTGGAGAAACCGCGTCAGCTATGGCCGCGGCTTCTATAGTGTTCCACAGGTCTAACCCGGCTTATTCAAGAGAGCTTCTAAATCATGCCCACCAGGTCAGTTTGCTACTAGTTATGACCACTATTGTCCTTTTCTTGGTTTCACATTGTTTTTACTCTCTTTGTTGCTTTTTAGCTGGTATGGTACAAATAATCAATGCATAAGGTGCAACTACTTATTGCACTGGTGATAAATAAATGGTTTCCTTTTGTGTAGGTGTGTGACTTTAATAAATTTAATAACCAAATATGGGTATTTATTATAAACTTATTTAAACACACAATAGCTTTTTTAGCAAATTATTAAATGTTTGTTTTCGCCATCAAAATATTAACTTTGTATTATTGCTTACTCATATAAAATGCAACAAATAGTCACTTTTGGTTAATTATCTTTTTTATTAGTGACAAAATGTGGACTCCCAAATATAAACCAAAACTTAATGTTGGTAAAATTGAAAAATACAAAATGACCGAGTTTTTTTTCTTCTAAAATACGAGTGTAAGAAATACATCTACACGACATGACAAAATCAATTCCAGCGATAAAAATAAGTGTAAAATCAATTTTAACCGTGGACAAAACATCATAAAATGGCGTATGTTAGCAAAGGGACAGTTGCATTATAGTAAAGTGGTTGAAATAAATACAGACGGTTAAGGTTTAATGAGTTAAATGTCAGACTTGGTTGTTGAGGTTGTAAATAAGGCTAGAGTTACCCACTTACCCTGCCTGCTTGCATTTATCGTGCTTATCATGGGAAAACGATTACCCATTTTATTCCCTTTTTTTAAAAATAATTTTTTATAATTTTTTTCCATGTACAAGTTTTAATGCATAATGTACAGTGTCGTTCTATTCACGTTGCAAAATGATAGCAGTTCACATGGGATGTGTCCGTTTATGTAGTAATGTACAATTACTTGGCATAATTTCTGCAACTTTGTTGTTTTCTTTTGCATATATATATATTAGTAAACTCCAAATCAATTTTTTACCTTTCTTTTTCAATGCATAGTGACAAAAAAAAAATATGTGTATTTTTAGCATTATATCGCTTATGGTTGGGTCCACTGATTATTAATTTCCAAGTTTACTTTATGACATATGATATGGTTATCTGGAGGATTTACCGTTAAATACCATGCAATATAATAATAATAATTGCTTACAATTAACACTATATCACGAATATTAAAATCGAATAAAACATCATAGGTATATATTCAATCAAATGTAAATATTAAATGCTTCTTCTACAAAGTTTTAACAACCAATCACGTATTTATAAAGCTTTTTCGTTTTTTTTTTCTTCGTTCAATTACCAAAAAGATTTTTTCAAGATATAAGTTTGATACTTCCCCATTCCGAAAGTATAAAAAACTTACAATTTTAGGTTGTTTAAAAAGAACATGACGTGCACTCTAAAATATGTAGTAACTTCTTAGTTTTAAATTGCCATTTTTCTTGTCTTTAAATCATTACTTGAATTGAATCTAATATTGTATGGTAAGTTGTCTTAAATCTGTCTTTATGAGGAAATATTCTAAAAGTTGATCTACAATAATTAATCATCATCTTTTTATAGTTAAATGAAACATGGTATACCTTTACATGAATTGTTTATGAAGTTTAAAATAATAATAAATATTGAAGTCAAAATGACACAATTAAGAAACAACATGTAGACTAGTTTATTTTTACTTATAAAGATGAATCAAGTCATTTAACTTAGTATTGTGATTAGTTTTTAAAAACAAAAACATGTATAACATATAAAAGTTATTTGACAAATATCTAAATTGTATTTATGACAACCATAATATTCGATCTCGTTTAAACTGTTTTTAGTACTAATAATAAAATAGAAATTTGAGGTCGAAAAACATAAAAGTTGATATCTTTATGGTGGTTCTTTTTTTTTTTTAACAAAGTGAGTGATCATGGAACATGAGTGAGTGTTGTTGTTTAGGTTGCCGGCCGTCTATCACGGAATATGTGGGTTCACACTACAGATTGATTTACTAAATAAAACTTATAAATAATTTATGAGTTTTGCTAATGAATAGTTTTGCTAATGAATAGTTTATAAATAATTGATTTACTAAATAATTTATATGCATAAAATAGTTGTATTTTTACCATAAAATTCAGGGGTGGGCTATTGATATGGAAGATATAAGTTTTTTATGCAGGTTATTTAGGGTTGTCATTAGAAAAATTCATAATTTATTTATAAAAAAATCTCTTGCCACGTGACACCATTTACTGTCGGTGTGTTGTACCGTACTAACCCCTTATATATTTCCAATTATACCCCTAAACTATGTGAACTTATTCACAATTGTCCTATTTTCAGCTCTTCAATTTTGCCGACAAATATAGGGGCAAATATGACAGTAGCATCTCCGTGGCACAAAAATATTACAGATCAGTCAGTGGATACGCCGTACGTGATTTTTAACTTTAACTTCTTGTTATTATTATTTACACTTTTGGTCCTTTATGAAATTTTTAGTTTTAATTTTGAACAATGTTTTCTAACTTCTTTACTTTTTGGATGTGAACAGGATGAATTACTTTGGGCAGCTGCTTGGTTGTACAAGGCAACAAATGAGCAGTATTACTTGAATTACTTAGGTGAAAATGGTGATAACCTTGGTGGAACCGGATGGGCTATGACCGAATTCGGTTGGGATGTTAAGTATGCTGGTGTCCAGACCCTCGTTTCTATGGTAATTTAGTTTTAGTGACATAACTTTTAACACGTCGTTTTAACTGATTGAGTAACTGGGATTGAGTAACTTGTCAAAACGAATACTGACTTAGTATAATGTATGCAGTTTTTGATGGGAGGGAGAGCCGGTAGTCACTCTCCAGTGTTCGGGAAGTACCAAGAAAAGGCGGAGATGTTCATGTGTTCATGCATGGGTAAAAGTAATCACAATGTTCAAAAGACTCCTGGAGGTCTAATTTTTAGGCAGAGATGGAACAATTTACAGTTTGTTACAAGTGCTTCTTTCCTTCTCACTGTCTACTCCGACCACTTGACTTCTGCCCGAAAAGACTTGCAATGTGCTTCTGGTAGTGTTGCTCCATCAGAGCTTCTTGCATTTGCAAAGTCTCAGGTAAAAATAAACAATAAAACTCTAGACATTTATCAAAAAACATCATATAAAATTATATAAAAGTGACATGCTTTGTGTTGTTATTTACCTTTTTAAGGTGGACTATATTCTTGGAGACAACCCAAGAGCTACAAGCTACATGGTTGGATATGGAAACCACTACCCACAACAAGTTCACCACCGTGGTTCTTCCATTGTGTCGGTTAAGGTTAACCCATCGTTTGTTAGCTGCAGAGGTGGTTATGCAACATGGTTTAGCCGAAAAGCAAGTGACCCAAACCTGTTGAGTGGTGCCATTGTTGGTGGTCCTGATGCCTATGACAACTTTGCTGACCATAGGGACAATTATGAGCAGACTGAGCCTGCCACTTATAACAATGCACCACTTCTTGGAGTCTTGGCTAGGCTAAATGGTGGTCATAGTAGTTATAACCAGCGCCTTCCAGGTAAATATCATTGCATTTGAATGTCAATAATAAAGCCTTTTTATTTAAATTTGATCTCAAAAATTTAATATGTTTTTGTAGTTGAAGTTCCTCTTCACAAACCTATAGCTGTTCATCCAAAACCGGCACCAAAGGCTAAAGTATCTCCATCTTCAGGTAAAAATTCCACCATTTTGATGGTTAACTTCAGAGAATATTAGTTACCCATATTCGACTATATAGAAATTGGATACTGGAAATTGGCTTACTTTACAAATGAATTTGGCTTGATTGTAATTTTATTTTGTAGCTCCAATTGAAATCGATCAAAAGGCAACAACTTCATGGGAATCAAATGGCAAAACATACTACAGATACTCGGCTGTAGTGACCAACAATTCAGGAAAGACCATCAAGAACTTCAACCTAACTGTTTCCAAGCTCTATGGGCCACTTTGGGGTCTCACCAAGACCGCAGGTGGTTCATACGGGCTCCCAACATGGGTCAGCTCATTACCAGCCGGCAAAAGCATAGAGTTTGTGTACATCCATAGTGCTTCTTTTGCAGACATCTCAATTTCTGGCTACACATTGGCCTAAAATCCAGATTACGTATTAAAAGAGATCAAAAAACACACTCAAACAAACTATAACTTTACGGGTTTGTGAGGATTGTTAAAGTATACAAAATGCTAAAAGCTACTCAAGGGAAGTCATTGGATTTAGCTGTGAATTTCAGGTTTTTTAAAATAAGGTCTGAAGAATGGAGGAAGAATGGAGTGAAGAGAGTTTATTTTTAAACAAGTGCTCATCCTCTTTCGTCTCCTCCTTCATTAGGTCTTTTTTTTTTTTGGTTTCTAAGTATGGAAAGTGTGGCATTATGCCGTTGAGTGCGTATACAAGAAAATTATACCTCTCAACAGGGTAAAAAGAGAGATTAGAGTTGTGTTTTCTGTTTGTGTGTCCTGTTTTTTTAACTTCAAAACAGCTTTGAAGTTGTGTCTGTTTTCTTTGTGTCATCACTTATGCTGTTGTAAATTTGGCAACATCTCTTTAATTTGCAATATGAATATAGATTGTGCATCTGGCTTTTGATCTTGTTATACGCACTTGTTTACTTAATTTTCTCGAAATCAGCTGGGTGACTGAAAAGAGCCTGTTTTTGGTTGCCTCAAAAGACATTCTGTTTAAATATTAATCATCAATAGGAATTATTCGCATTGATGGTAACTTACAAATTTCTTTATCATATACAAGTTAGGAGGCAGTTTACATAATCAATCAATCAATGGTTTTTTCAAATCTTTGATTAAGTATGCAAGTCTCATGTCAAGTTTTTTAGATACAAAAGATTTGTTATTTTAAAACCTTATAGTATGCTCCACTGATTAAAACATAAACATAACAATGTTTACAGGTTCGGTTCAATTCAAAATGGTGGAATCTAATCCGCCTATCACGGTTCCGGGTATTAAAATTAAACCCATATTATATGGGCTGTTATGGGTACTTGGGTTAATGCTTTTTGGACTATTGAGCCCATGAGTTCATGATGTATACATAACTAGTCCAGACGGGTGGTTTCAAAAGATATATCTTATAGTTTTCGTTTCGATATATTTTGAGTTTTTATGATAAATTATAGAACTTTGTCTAATTAAATTATAGATTCTTGAATATGAAATTAAAGGAACACGTATCGCTTAAATAAAGCGTCACGTATCGATCAAAGAATGCCTCAGTCTTGTTTTAGTATATTTGTAGATTATTAAATATTGATTAAAAGAACGCGCGTCACTCAAATAGAGGACCATGTGTTGCTTCAAGAACCCTTCAATCATGTTTTAATGTATTGGTAGATAGATATATATTAGTTGGAGGGATGTGTATTTTTTAAGAGGTTGACTCTTTGACTTTTTAAGAAAAAAAAGAGTATTTTTGACTTTTTAAGAAATAGATGTTGTGAAAAAGTGTGTAGTGGGGGAGAATGAAGGGGATCGAAATTTTGAAATTTAAAAATGAGGGGAACATAAAGTGAGAGGTATTGGGTGGAGGTGTTTAACTGGAACATGTATTGTGTGGTCTGTGAATGTTGATACCAATGCGGTACCGGGGATCAAGGGGTTCTCTCCGATTTACTCCTTTTTTAACAACGAGAATCATCATCTTTCACAACATGTTCGAGGCCGCTATATTGTGTGAGTATCCCTCTAGTTATTTAAAATTCAATTGTACACTTATACTTAAAACCTAAAAAATTAAACTTTTCTACATAGTCATAAAGGACTACATTTATAATTTTTTTATGATTATTTTATTTAGACATAAATCAAATTTAATATACTTTGATTTTAATATATTTACAAATTATGATTATATTTAATGTACAATACTTTGTATATATATATATAAGGTAGGGTTAATGTGATAACCAACTCAAGGGTGAGAACTACTATTTCCCCTTCATCTCTCCCTTTTTTGATATGTTTATTTATTTATTAATTTTTTTAATAAGAACCCATCCCAAAATTTATTTTAAAAAATAATAATTTCTATGGGTTATGTGTTAAAAACGGATGGATACGGTACGGGCGTAGCCTTTGACTGAACGGGAGTAACCCGTTTAGGGGGGCTTCGCCCTTATCGGGCATAACCCTCAAGGACATTTATAAAGGGGTGGGGGGCTGAACGGATTTGAGAATAGTTTGGATTTGATGGACGGCGATCCAAGAGATAGTGGTGGTTGGATACGGTACGGAGGGTTGCCCTTAACCGCACGGGCTCCACTTTCGAAGATGATGGTGATTAGAGCTTGTGAGTCTCGAAGTGAGAGATAAAAATGATGAAAAGTTTGAAGAATAAATAAAAGTGCAAGTATAAATAAATGGGTGTTTCTAAAAACGAAAATGATTTTTTAGTGGTTTTCACCCTTGTTTTTTATTCTCGTTTTATCACTTCATTATATATATATATATACAAATTAAACATAACTATATGTTTATCGTTTTCTTTTCTAAAACTTAATTTTATTCTCTTTAAGAATTGGAGTTTAATAATATGACAATCCTTAGAAACTATAACTTATACATAATTACAACTACGTATATGTTGAGTCCCAATGTTTTGTATAGATTTGGTGATGACAATCTGATATAAGACACTTAGTGAAATCTTTTGTATTCTTGTAATCTGTTCTGTATCAGATTAAGCCACCCGATCTGTATCAGATTAGGTAACCTGATCTGTATCAGATCACTCTTCTATGTAATGTATTGTAATATCTTTTGGAAGACCTATGTTCCATAAAGCTGCATCAAAACGTCTACAGCATTCAGTCCAAGTCGAAGACAAGGAGTGAAGATAGAAGATCAAGTTGAGTGTGGAAATCAGCTTGAACTTAAAGACAGCTTGAGGAACATCCTG
>JAOEHQ010023741.1:0-14151 GCA_025447715.1 Asclepias incarnata
CATCTAAAAGAAAGGCTATTGAAAAAGCTCCAGGAGATCATCCTCAGAAGAAGTAGTCCTTATCTTTTAGTTTATCATTTATCTTGTAATTTCCAGTTGTACAATATTGTAACAAATCATTCCAATTTATTTTTGTATATATGTTGCAAAATTTGTACTCACAAGAGAAATGATATGATTAAGTCTTAGTATAACAAAATAAAAATCTAAGGCAGTGATGATCTATAAAGTGCTCTTAGAAATCTGAAAAAGACTTAGTCAAAAACAAGTGTTTTCAAGCATGAAAATTTGTATTGATAGAAGCTTGAAAACCTTGCACTATTTCAGGATAAATAGGGGAATGTGTTAGTACATGTTTCACTGGACTACTCCAGATGACTAGCATATCTGGAGCTTTGAAGATTTGACCAGAAATAGATGAAGATCAGTGAACGTCTTACTTGTATAGGAAATCTAGTGGCTCTAGGTTTTAGTTCACTGGATCTTCACTCCAGTCCAGATGTGAATCAAGTGAAGCATTCTAACTAAAGTCGAAGACTAAAGACAGAAGATAGAAGACCATCTCAGTAGCGGTGCCCAGTAGAAGTCTTATCCAGATCAAGACTGGAGGATTCCTTCAGTGTAAAGTGATTACTAAACTTTACACTGATTACGAGGAATGTCTTTTACCTTTACACAACTTTACTCGGATAATATCTTGTCTTCTCAGGATGTACTTTTATGTATTTTTATGTAAAGATGGTTGAGTTTAAAGATGATATGTCATATCCAATGTGACTTTATTCTTTACTTTAAACAAAGCATTTAAGGAAGTAGATATAACTCCTTAAATGCTCTCAACCATATTTGTATGGCCATAGTTCACGTCAGCATGAACTTTGCCTATAAATAAAAGGCATTGCACAACTAAGAACTTGTGCAATATATTCTTAGATCGCTACAAGGAACATTTCACATCTTTAAGTGTTTCGATTATTAAGAGTATATCTCAAGTATAGATCACTTGTAATTCATAGGTTGTTAGGAATTACTTACTAGATTATATCCCGCATAATACGCGGTGATTAAAATAAATAAATTATACATTAAGATACTGAGTTTTTAAAATGTAAAAATTAAAAATATCAATAAATGCATTCAAACACTCACATATCATGTAAAGCTTAACAAAATAGTTGAAATTTGTATATCTAGACATGTTTTATTTTAAAGCTATTTATTAACTTGTAAATAAATATTATTACGAACTGAACTTTTGAACTGCAATATAGTAACATGTTAATTAGAAATGGAAAATGTAAACTAAAAAAAATAAAAATAAATACATATACAAAAATTAAAACTTATCAAGAGCTTTTTTAACTATGTTTAACACGATGATTTACAACCATTCAAATGAGTAGTCAAAATCATATGAGTCGTCTCCTTAAAATACTTATTATTTAAAAATACAATATCAATTAATTTTCCTAAATTAATACTAAGGTACAAACAAAAATTTAATATTCAAATAATAAACGGATTTAAATGAAAGAATTTGTAGATAAAAAAAAATTAAATTGAGAGAATTAAAGGTGTTATTGACTAATTATTAGATGATGATGATAAACCATACTGCCAAGAGTCATACATAATTAAATGGAATCATTATAAGCAACCTAAACATGAGATTATAATTTGTAATTAGTGAATTGAATAGAGATAATAAAAAGACGATTTTAACTTGGTTGTTTCATGATTTCCTTGCCATGATATTATAATTTGTAATTAGTGGATTGAATAGAGAAAAATTAAAAGAGAGAATTGTGATAGGACATAACAAATACTTATGCCCTCTATTTATAAGAAGGTATAAATAATATATTTCGGTTCAAAATCACAAGTTAATATCATGTCGATCCAACATTACATTATATTAAAAATCACAATAAAGTATAAACTTTTTTTAATTATAGTATAATAATATATGTAGGTTCAAAATCACAATTGGTTAATGAATTATGTTATTGTGAGAAGATACATGTCAACAATATAAATACCAAAAATATCATATTTATTTACTATCATTAATTACATATTAATTAATATTAATATTAATTTGAATTAAAATTATATCTAAAAAAACTAAAAAGGGTATATATGACGTCATCATTTTAATTTAATGGCTTTAATTAAAAGTTGAACTTGATCTAATGGTCCATATTTCTCCAATTATGAATTAAGGTTTCTCTTTTATTATATATTAGACATGTTACAAAGTTGATTTTTTATTTGATTTTTACATTTAACATTTATTGTTATTGTGACTTTTTAATTTATAGTAATATATTAAATTTCTGTTTAATTAATTTTATTTTATTATGACTAATTAATATAAAATTAAATTTGATTATAGTATTAAATGTAAAGATAAAATTAGAATGTATTTAAAAATTTAAGTTTTAATACACTCCTTTATAATGTAATATAGATTCAACATTTTATAACATTGATTTTATGATTAACTTTAGATAATTTATATTTTAAAATTGGAACATTAACACCAAAGTATATTCAAAATAAAATCCACAATTAATACTAAAAGTTCATTTAAAAAGCAATGAATGCTGATCTTTTCTTTTTGTATTATTAGTAAATGTTTTGACATTTTTGTCAAAGTCAAAAGGAAAGTGAGGCCCACATTTTCAAAAGTGTACGTGCTCTCGTCACTATATAATTCACCACCAAAATATATATGCCACCCTGTCTGAATATTGATTGTCTTTCCATTCACAAAAATCTCACAATTCACCACATTGAACAACTAGGGTTTTCTTGTTTTTGCATTCTGTTTAAGAGTTGTTAGTACTAGTTTTAGTGTCACACACACATACAAGAAAAAAAAATAAAAATGGATCAAGTTATAAAGGAAATGATGGAAGGATTAGCTATAAATGAATCATCATCATCATCATCATCTTTGTATGATGAGTATGTTGATCTTGAGTATGAGTTCGATGCATGTCAGTTCTTTGATTTTTCTGTTAACGAAACGGATTCTGATGTACGAAAAGCGGAAGGATGGTTCAGATATGTTCCTGAATACCCGCCTGCTCGTAAGCATGCATCTCTCATTTTTATGATTACTTATAGTTTTCTTTAGTAAGGCTGCTTGATTTGTTGATTTATAGTGCTTATAGTCTTTGATATACATTTGTTATTGGTTCATCGCCAGAAGAGATACTATAGATTTTAAACTTGGTTTGTGTTTGATCTTAAAACGGACGAGTTTGAGATGACCAACTAGTCGTAAAAAATTGAAATGTAGTTTGGATTTTGGAGTAATTTATGTCTCTATTATGTATATTACTAGACATCTACATTAGGATATTCGCATTCTTTCATCGTAGTACTTGTTGATTACTAGCGAGTTCATCGTGCAAATTAACATTAACTTGAATCTCAATTATTGATGTACATGCAGCATAACTATATATATAACATGTATCAAAAGGTTGATCAAATCTTTGAACTCTGTATTATATATCCTTCTATAAGTTTATATATATAGGACAGTAAGTGTACGTGTGCCGGTGCTGATCTTTATTTACATAGTGTTTTGAGATACAAAGTGATCATATTATTACTCATCAATTCCGTATTAGGGCCTGTGTTTATGTCTGAACTCTGAAGGTTAAGCTACCCAGAACTTTTCAAACATGAAAATGAAGATGTTTTTTGCTCCAATGTTTTCCTACTTGTAGGTTTAACATATAGCTAGCCATCAATTACGCCTTGAAACATAAATGAGAAAAATGTTTCTTAAGAACATAAATAACGTTATAATCGATAGAACTTGGACATACATTTTTGAATTTATGAACTATATATGTATACCTCTTATCCAATGTAAGTAGGTTGTGAATGAATCCATGTGAACTTGTTGAATTTCAGTGCTATATATGTCACCAATATTAATGTTATTTGGTCTTTGTTACTACTTATTTGAATTGAAGTACTTTATATAGTTGATAGCGCGTTATGTGAATTGTTTTTGATGTATTTCTTATGATTGATGAATATTCTGGATGTTTAGCTTACATTGTGAAGATTAAATTGAAGAGTACTCCTGCAAATAAAGCAGAAGCTGTTGAAGATGTTAGTCCTTCCGTGATTACTCCTTCAGATTGTGGCATGGCCTCTTCAGAAGAGAAAACTGAAGGTGTGATCGAATTACTTTATACTGTTTAATGCGTTCAAGTATATATCTATAATGCTAGTCCGTTAGATCCCACGACGACTTCTAATTCTCTAGCTATGCGCCACAAAAAACTTGTAGTCCGTTTATTGAATAACTATAAATGCTACGTACGGAGAATCTTTCTTTCTATATGTTCCACTAAACTAATCAAGCGTAACTTACGCATTTAGCTTGTCATAAATATGATATCCATTGCTGAAATAAATGTGAGCCTTGCCACGAACTTCATGTCAACGTAAAGTCCATCGGTAGAGGAGATTCCCATAACTAATTGAATGCAGTACCAGATTGTTTTACTACTTAATTTATATAATTGAAATTACTACTCAAAATATATAATTGAATGTAGATCTTTGGTTAGCTCCTAGTTTGTTGAGCATATTATGTGCAGATGACTAACAACACGCTTTGTACGTCCAGCTGTTTCAGTTTTCAGTTGTCAAAATCTCCTTGCTGATATTCAATTTCTGAAAGCTGCATTCAAGTCCATGAATAGATCATCTAACCCGAGTAAAACATTTATGAAACCTACTGCCTGTAATATGGCCAAGCTGAATAACACGGTAGATACTCATACCGGGAGCGATGGAAGGTGGTTATCTTAACTCAATTCTAGTCTTTGATGTTTTCTGTCTAATAACAGTCATTGAGTAGACAAGTTGATGTATATAGTTATATGCATAGTCTCAAATTTCCTATATTTTTAGTGTTCCACTTCTCCAAATTCATTTGTTTCTGATTCCCAAATTTTTTAGGTCACCCATGGTTCAAACCCCTAAGGGATCCGAAACTGAAGACACCAAAAGACAGAAATTAGAGATTGGCTTTCTGCGTAAGGTGCATTCCGTTGGACTTATAAGTATATTTGTTATCTCAAGAGTTTGCTTCTGTATATATTAAAGTGAATATGATCAATTATGCAGACACATACACATATAGTATGACTCAAATTTAGATTAGATCAAAAACTATACGTACGAGTTTTTGCCCTTTGGTCAACTTTTACCCCGCTTTGTGAAATCAGAGAAGCAACCTAAAGTACTAACAAGGTTTGATGATAATTTTGCAGATGGAGCTCACTAATACATTATAGTCATTAGCACTTTTCTATGTAAATGTTTTTTAGGTTATATTAATACGATTAATGGCGTCCTTAATAATGCAGTAATTAAGATGTTTATATATAATACGGTCATGATCTTCTAGACTTGTAGCAACTACTTGTTTTGTAACAGATACATATCATCCTTTGGTCAGAAAATCAGTTAAAAAACTTACTATGCCTGTATCAACATATATAATATGCTAAGTTCTCTTTGTTTCACAAATAGGTTTCACAACTAAAGCACCAAACCTCACTTTCGCACAAGACAAAGGTAAAGTACTTAGCCTGGGAAAGATATAGACTTTGAGACGGTGAATAAATAACTTGATATAATAAAAATGTGCATATTGTTTATGTCCACAGGCCGGATCTAAATCTACCATCCCTAAAGAACCCAAGTTGATGACAGAAGAAAGAGCTCTAAAGCGAAGGTAATTTCTTGTCAGAATCTCCTTCGCTTTTAGTAAGTTTATCGTATGCAAGCTGCAAACAATGAACAATGGGTAATTTCACTCAACATATATTTTCTTTCTTTAAGTTTTAGGTCCCATAGTAAACCTGCAACGGATATGCATACCTTCAAAGCACTACCATTGAATAGAAAGGTGCGTACTCAAGATCAACTAACATATAAATTTAGTTCGGTTTCCAATTAAAGACAACGTCAACCATAACATCGTGTCTTACATCTATATTTTGCAGATATTTGAGTCTCCTTCATTGCCTATCCGTATGAAAAGCATGACACAGTCGTCACCTGGAATACAGGTTGTACTAAATCTATTGATTGTATATATATACACATTCCATTTAATACTATATATCTAAACGTTTTTATCTATCAACGCTTTCTGCAGAAGTTTCGCTTCAAGTACGACAACTGATCATACGCCTTTCAAGACATTAAATTTTCTTTAGCAGCCGTCATCTTTAGTGATCTTAGACAGTTCTCCTTCATTGATAAAAAGTGAAGTTATTGCCTCCAAACTCTTGGATCTTTAACATCGTCTTTCAGGATGTTAGATTTCCTTTTACTGACCGTCGTCTTTAATGATTTCAATATACAAATGGAAGAAATTAAGAACACCATTTCCATCGACGACTATATCCAACGTGTCAGTATAATAGTACCATATTACAACATACCATGATGGTAATTTTCTTCAAGTAGGAAACAGATAAATCGATTTTTTGTGTCTGTATTTTCTTCTTAGATACACATCTTGGTTGTTAGTCAAAGACTTGGTTAAATATCAGTTGCTTATATGTATGAGTTTGTTGTTTAATGATAGCAGGCTTTTTGCACTTTGCTTTTAATTTATCCAAGGCCAACATAAATGAATGTTTTCTTTCTATATTATATATGTTGTTTTTATTTTTATTGTTTTAATTTGCATAAAGAATTAGATAGCGCGTTATACATTATGAACAATTGAGCTTTACCTCTTGCGGTATGAGTGATGACCCATCAGCCTATAGGTTGTGGCTTGGGCTCTGGTTTCATGACGGATACCTTGTAATATTTATTGAATTTACTTGAATGTAGTTGCTTTCTTAAAAAACCCAACTAATTTGATCACGAAAACTATATAATGTACTTCATATAACAATTTAACTTCTATTACAATCAGATTTAGGATCTTACAAGCACTTTCAAATTTCAATCCATTTGACATGTTTAACCGGCCGGTTATCTTACAACGAGTCTCTTTGTATGCTATTGTTTAGTGTTCTACATACACATTACAAGCTGTGACTTATAAATAAACACTTTCACTATTGATAACATTGCAATGCAATTGGGATGAATACGTTTTCTCATTTGTATGACGATCTGGGTAATAATTATCATAAAAGCAGTTGCAAACAAAAAACAATCATACAAAGCCAGATGCTAAACTTGTTTTTGTACAACTCTTATTAAAAACGATTAACCAAAGAGAGATCCATGTTCCGGCTATCGAGCTGGAGTCGGGTATTTGGCTTTGAGCGAGAGTTGTTTATGGCTTTTTATATAACGTACTCTTGCTATTAGTTAGAACTTGTTTTGTTGATCTTCGTTTATGGCTTTTTTATGTAACTCTTGGTCTCTTGCTATTAGTTAAAACTTGTTTAGCACCAAGTTGAATAATCAAAGATTCCCTTGGTCGACCGTTGATAGACACTTTCAGGCTGTTTCATCTTCACACTGAGCTTTGGTCTCAAGCCAACCTTAAGCTTAAATGAAATGCATTTGTCTTGCTATGAAATCAAGTTCAAGCTCAACACTCAGCCTAAAACTGTTAAGGCTCATTTAGTTTCAGGTAATTTTAGTTGAAGCAATCACGCAGATGTTAGAAACAACAATTAGCCACACACACACACCAAAAAAAAAAAATCTGCATTACATCTATTCACGGAAAATATAGTTACTGGGACATCTGGTACAATCAAATATACACCTTTCCCCATTTATATTCCAACGTCCATATGGCATACTTGAATAAATGTACCTCTCACCGAGAAGGCTATCAAAATTGGCGGTTAAAATGTATTGTCACACATTCTACATTAGCATCAACCTAAATGTCATGTGCACAAGTATTACAGATAGACAAAACCCCCTCCCCTATATGTACATGAATATTCCTAAGTTAACTGCCATATACTACTGTATAGCTAGCAACTCAAAAGGCATCATGAATGTCATCAGGACTGTTGTAGCCTACAACTCTTGGTAATATTAACATGTTGGAGTTTGTGGCTCATAACACTCTGTTGCGTTGTTCGGTCATTTTGATATGTCCTTCAGTCACAGAAGTTTTCTCCTGCAAACAATTGAATGGTACAACAGTTTAAGAAACAGGAATAAGCAAAAAGAAAGAAAAAAAGAAGGGCAGTTTGCAAATCTTTGATATTTAACATAATGAGAACAATGGTCAATTCCTAATCCACACAAGATCCTTAGGTTAACGGCAACAAACCAAAGGCTTTGGGTTATTCGTAAAACGTTGCCTTAGATGCTACATTAGTTGTTATAGAACCTTTTTTTTTTTGCAAGGCACTTGTTATAGAACTTTTGGTCAGAAACTCAGAATAGGTTGAACGAAACCTAATTTGTTGTAAAACTTTAAACTCATAAATATGATTACAAAATTATATAATTTCAATGATAATGTTATGTTTAGACTACAATGACTTTATGCATCAAACAATATACTTTGATGTTTGAACACCTTTGAGCTAAGTTGACCCATTTCCTTTTAGGCAAATCTTTTTTACTTCATCCCCCATTGGCCAATTAGAGATAAATATGATGTGAATCACCACCACATTCACAAGTACATGGGTCAAAACTGCCACCTCTATATTTGCACTAACAGAGAGTGGCACAGTGCATATATGAAAAGCCTGATGCCAGTTTAAAAATGGTTGATGATGTCAATGAATTATCATGTTAAATGTTAACAGCGATAAAAAAAAAATGTCTGCTAGAGGTGGGAATAAATGGGCTTGAACAGAAGAACCCACCAGAACCCGTCAATCGTCATAACCAAATTAGAACGAGCAATGTACAGTCTTAATCTCAATACCTCTGTTTTAGAGTTTTCGGTCGAGTCCAGAACAGATTCAAATAGGAATCAGACAGAATACATTTCTCTTTTAGTTTGGTTTTTACAAGACAAATTATGGGAAAAATGTATTTAGGTTTCTTATCATCATGCTCTACAGAAACTCCTTAATGGATCAGAAAAGTGGAACCAAAACTGAAGGGAAAAAACAATGATATTATAAAGTTAAGTCGGGTAAATACAATATTCTTAAGTATAAAAGGGCATACATGATATTCGCCTTCACCCCATACAATATTATTGGTGTTACAGTTCTAGATGGATTCTTTTTTGCGGAACCTATCAACTTTCGGTCAATAGTATTGCTAAGAGCTCCAATTCTAAGTGATTAATATATATATATATATATAAACTTTGCTTCAATTGGCGCACACCGAGAGAGAGAGAGAGAGAGAGAGAGAGAGAGAGAGAGAGAGAGAGAGAGAGAGAGACCTCAGGCTGTGGGGTGGTATCTGCAGGAAACCAATGCATTAAAACTCCCAAGTGCATGACAGCAGGTATCAGCTTGAAGAGTACAGGAGTTGTCACCTGCACATGAATGTTAGACGAAGAGGAAAGTTTTCCACTTTTTTAGAAGAAAAAGTTTCAGAAACATACCAGACTAAGAGCCGTCGTACCAAGAAGAAGAAGGTACATCTTGCCCTAGATGGAGATAGGTATCAATTAGCACAGGTTAATAAGATGATTAACACCAAAAAATCTAACAAAAGAACACTTTCAATTATTTCACTTTTAATATATTGTTAATATGTTATACTTTTCCTCATTTAATATACGATTATCAGAATATTTGTGCAATGTAGTGATGCCGATCAATTTCTAAGTCGAAAATGATTAATCCAACACTTAAAAGTCAAAATTGGACTAAGAATACAGGACAGAAGGAGCATGTGATTCCTATTAGATGTCCCCATGCACATCAGCCATAAGCCTATAAGATCATAGATATTCGCTGATTTGACTTTGGTCACAGATAATATGTTTGAAAGTCTTTCAATATGTAAACAGCATTATTGAAGAAGTCTTGAAAGTTCACTAGAAAAGATAACTAAATGATGCATGGTTAGAAATGTGATTTAAATATGTGTGTGTGTGTGTGTGTGTGTGTGTGTTTGTGTGAGAGAGAGAGAGAGAGAGAGAGAGAAAGAAGGCAAGAGAACCTCAACAAGATGAAGATTTGAGGCGCGACTTAATAGAACAAAAGCAAACTCCCCAATTTGAGCAAGCATAATTCCAACCTATAGAAGATACCAAAAGAAAATTCCAAGTAAATTGGATATGTGATCTTTTACCATTCATTGAGATTCAGTAGTGTAACTTACAAGAAATGATGTCTTAATGCCATAACCAAAGGCTTTGGTAATGAGGGCAGAAACTGTAGTCTTAACAACTATCACCAAAATAACAGATGCTAATAGTATATCCACATGAGTCCACAAGAAGTGTACATGTATCAGCATTCCGATGCTTGATAGAAAAAGAGCTGCAAATAAGTTGCGTATTGGTTCCACCTAAAAACATTCAAAGAATATAAACCATCCATCCAATCACATGCATCCATAAAGAAAAACGGAACTTCGTGACTTAATGGAAAACATATCTTAACAAATAAACAGAATGACTTACATGCTGGGTTATTAGAACTTCGATTCTTTTATAACAATTATAATGCATACGCAATAGCAATTGGTTAGGTGAATTGGTGACAATTTAAAATAGGTTGTTTCTAGTGTGGCTTGGGTTGACTTGAAAGCAACTTTTGTCTGATATCGAAATAATAATATAATTATTTAAATGATTAAGAAGGCTATAATTAAAGTCCACACGCAGAGGCAGATCTAGGAAATGAAGTTGTCGAGGGCAAAAAAACTTACCTTAACAACAAAATTTGAGGTGTTACTGAAAAAACTAATAAATATTACAAGTATTCGAGCAAAACATTTTAACAAAAACATATTTTTATGGGCACAAATTTAACTTGTATTTTATAAAAAGAAAAAAAAAAAAAAGCAGCAACAAAACAGTTTTGTCTTGAGGAAAAAAAATACATTTTATGATTGTCTTCTATATATCGTTTCCAACTTTTGATACCAAAAAGCTATATCTTCGTCTTTAACACCAGTAAGTAGTTAAATCAATTATGAACATGTGTTTATTAGTCGTAATTACATAACAATAACAATACAACAACCTAAGAGAAATCATATATTTAGATTTTAATAATACTAGCAATTTTGCATCATCTTTAGTAGGTTTTAAACAAACTATAAGTGATTTAAATGTTGTGCATGAACATGTGACCAGATAGATTTTTAAATTCAGAAACTTAAACGGCTTTACTCTTTAGCGTGAAGGCTAGTGTCAAAAGTCAAGAATGAGGGCATCCATAATTTGGAATGAGGGCATATCTATTATTTTATTAAAGGCTCATGTTTTTGTAAACATAAAAATAGACTAAACTTTGCAGTAACTTTGGGAACATAGGGGGCAGTACCCCCGGTCTTCTTCAAGTGCATCCGCCCCTACACACAGTGACACATATACGTATATTAGTATATATACACTATTACACACACATGCACACACACTGTACACCCACAGTACACACACACTTGCAGTCTTGCACACACACTGTTACGTAGAAGAAGACAGACAACAGAACACGAAGAAGAAAAACCCGACCATGAAGAACTTGTGACCACGAAGAAACTGGCCACGAAGAAAAACCCGACCCTCACGAAGATGCTCACAACTCGACCCTTACGAAGATGTTCAAGACTCGATCCTAACTCACGAAGATGCATGATGTACGCATGAAGTTGTTTCTCATTCTAAGATGATGTACGCACGAAGATATATAATGATAAATGTTGGACATGAAGATGAGGGTTTCGAGCAGATTGAACACGAAGAAGGTGAAAAGAAGAACACGATGTTGTCTCTTGCCGACTTAATTTGAACACGAAAAAGACAGAAAGGAGAGTTGGAAATTTGAGCTAGTTACAATATTTTAAGAGAGTTTATACACATAATTAATTTGGTTTTCTTTGGTGATTAATACCCATTTAAATTCGGTTTATATACATCGTAATTTGTTATGAGAACAACAAGTATTTGAACAAAGAATTATTATCAACTGAATCTTATTATTATTATCTCTTATATTCAGATCTAATCTCAATTAGATCTAATAACCAACAAAAACAACCAATAACTACCACTGCTAATCAGGTGTAGTTCACTCAACTTCAATGTTGAATGTGCTGCACATTCTTACCTTGGTTTCTTCTTCTCTTCTCTTCTTTTTCTTTCTTTTTTTTAATTCTTTTAGCATGCATGCTGATGCAGAATGTCTTAAAAGCCTTTCTAAGTTAGTATGCTACTAGAACGAAAAGGATTTAGCCTCATGTGTAGCCTCTTGTATAGAAAACTGAGTTAAGTTGTTGTAACAAAATCTAGAGAGAATTTGGGAAATTATTACCCTTGAAATCAAGTGTAAATTAATTACAACTTGGGTGTTTATACAACTACAAACTAGGCTATAAGATATACAACATAATTAGCATCACTAATATGTACATATACATTATATACATATCTACAAGTTGAAGAGATATCTTGAAATTATATTGACAGTAGCAGAGGGAAATTTCAAGAAAACTAATCAAGAACTGAACCTGCATTAGCTTAAATTTCTGCATCCACTTTTCTGTGAGCTTTATGAATGCATATGGACTACTGAACAGTAGAACTTTACAGGTTTATGTTGATACGGTAGGAGATCCTGAAAAATACAGAGTTAAGCTTTCCGAGAGATTCCCATCTATTCAGTTTGTGGTTGCAAAGAAGGCTGATAGTCTCTATCCAGTTGTTAGTGGAGCAAGTATAGTTGCCAAGGTAAATTTCTATTCCCAGAAGACACTGGAACTCGAACTTAAGGTGAAAGTTTTGAGTCATTTATGGGTAAATGGATCACTTTGGGCCATATTTTTCCTCGGGGTCAAATGGATTAATGTAGATGACTTGGCTAAAACAAAAACGGGTGAAAGTTACGCAAACGAAATGAATACAATGTTATAAGTCATTTAAAGTAGATTAGTATATTAATGATATTTAATACTTGTTATTCTAAAGTTCAGTGATAAATTATAAATATACAAAAAGTGTTTGTGGGTTGGCCTAAGCTGACCCTATCTGGGGGTGTTTGGCTTGACAATGAGAGTTACTATGGGTATAGGTTTTGAATGGGAATGAAAATGGATATCTAGACTTGCCATTGTGCCTAACTTGGTGGGTTTGATTCCCCTTTTGTAAATACAACCCCATCAACCAAACACTCATAATGGGAACGAAAGTCACTCCCTTATTCCCATACTCATAAACCAAACACCCTAACTTGTACTAAAAAGTTGTCCATTTGTTCAGAACCCATGGGTTCAAAGGCTTTTTGGTGATCATCTTATATCTTCCTGGGAAATCTTTTTAGTAGTATAACCTACTTGATAATTTAGGTGACAAGGGACCGAGCATTGCAAAATTGGACGTTTGATGAAACTGCCGAAAACATGCATAGAAACTTTGGATCTGGATATCCTGGAGGTGAGAGAATTTAGTTTCTTTAGTTTAAAGATAACAAGCTTGCTTCTTTTTTATTTATTATTATTATTATTTGGTTTCATTGGCACAAGTGACCGTCTCCAAGTTAATTTACTTGCTAGTGATTACTTACGATGAAATTATGCAGATCCCAGCACTAAAGATTGGTTAGAGCATCACAAACACCCAGTATTTGGCTTCCCCTCATTGGTTCGCTTTAGTTGGGGCACATGTAATGCCTACGTCAAAGGTGGTGTTGAAGTGTTATGGTGAGCTCTCATTTCAAGTTCCTTTCTACGGTAACGATTTTGTTTATGTGCTTAAAGACAAAAAACTCTGATATGGCTAGAAAACAAATAGTGGCGACTGTGTACGCTTTTGGATAATCAACTTTGTAAACAATAATTATGTTGTTTTTCATGGTTTACAAAAGAAACACACATTGACTATATGATTTTAAGGAAACTGGGAATTCTAAGGGCGCGTTTAGTTACAGAAAACATTTTCTAATTTTCCGTTTTTATTTTTTAAGAAAATGAGAAGGGTTTTCTATCCCTAGAAAACCCTTGAAAATTTTGAAAACGCGTTTAGTGACAATT
>JAOEHQ010023752.1:0-14150 GCA_025447715.1 Asclepias incarnata
GACTTTTGTTGGCTGTGTTTGTGTTATTCATTCTTAATACCCGTGTGTTTGCTGGAATTCTGCCTTGATACATATCAGCATCCTGCCACATTACTTGTTTTGTACGGTTTCATTGTTGTTGGTGTTAAAGTTTTAACAGGGTGACCTTTTACCCAAAAAAAAAAAATAGGTTATGTTTACCTACCCCTCCCAATCCTTGCATTTTACCATGCTAGGGAACCTTATCTATTAGACTTAGCTTAATAGCCGTTAACATGTTCTGAAGAAATTGCTGTTGGAGTAGCCAATAATTAAAATTTGCCAATAGTTTTAATACGTAATTGCTCCATTTTTGCTCATGGCTTATGATTTCTTGCAATAAGATTGATCAAATGTTTTTCCTCGATTGTCAATATTTTTCAAACATGATGAACTCAGGTATTGCCAGCTCTCAAGGATAAAAGACATATCTTTCTGCTAGATGAACTATGCAACATGTGGGCAAAGTACAAAGTCATGGCAAAATGTCTTGGAGGTTTCTTCCTGTACCTTGACCGTCACTTCGTTGAGGATAGGAAGGCCGCTTCGCTTAATGATATCTCCGTTTGTTGCTTCCATGATATGGTATACGTATATTCATTATTAAACTTGTAACGGTTGCTTACTTTGTGGGAGTTCCGTTCTTTTCACCAGACAATCCTATATTTCTCTTCATAAAAAGGTGAGTTCAAATGTGTCAGGTGTTTGGCGAATTATATCACAAGATTCTGGAAGCTGCATTATATCACAAGATTCTGGAAGCTGCAGTTTTTCTAGTATGTTCGAAAACTATGTCCGATGTAAGAGGTGTCAAGATGGGCGGGTCTGGGGATTTCGGTAATGAATGTTTGCTGAATAGCTCAGGCGCTTGCATTGGATTGACCTGTCAACTCTCTTTTGTGCGTTCTTAAAATACGTCTATGATCACCAAAAGTATATCGTGGCAATAATTATCTAAATCTTCAAGTAAAATGATTTAGAACATTGTATACATTAAAAAAAAAAAAAGACTTTGACCCATTTGGCCTGTTTCCCATGTAGCTAGTTCTTATTTCATTTGACCCATCTGAGATAATAACATTACCGAAGTCGACCCATTGCATAAGTAAGTAGGTCAAAGTTACCACCTCTGATGTTTGTACTATGTCCTTGCTTAGAGGATTATCTGACTTTATATTGATTACAGACCGATGAGGACAGAGCAGGGAACCCTGTTTGCAGGGATGTACTAAAGAATGTTTCAACCTTTTTTGTTGAAATTGGGAGTGGGAAGATGCTCTATTATGTGAACTTTGAGACAGCAGTGATAGAAAGCGCTGCAAATTACTACAACCTCATGTGTGCAAATTGGCTTTTGCATTTCTCAGCTATGGATATCATTGTGAAGGTTATATTTTGTTGTGGAGATGCACTTGTATAGATTGTTAATGCCATTTGTGCACCTTATCTATATGTTTTCAGAATGTACCTGGTTATCAATTTTTTTTATTTTTTTTTAGGCCCAATGTCAGATGAACCAGGAAAAAGAGAGAGCTAGTGAATTCTTGCATCAAACCTCAGTGGAGAAGCTGCTACTGGTAAAAAAAAAATTAGTGTATCCCTTCCTGCAATCTGGTTGGTGTTAGAGGTGGGAAATAGGTGGGGTAGTAGCAGGTCTAAACAGGTTGCATCAAAATGAGTAATTTCATGATGGTCAATATACCCGGGTTGCCCTTAAAAATGTTTTTTCGAAAGTAAAACTGGATTAAAAAAATTAAATTTATGGATAACTAGTTTGAACTATGATGGGTAATTTATTTATTTTTAGCATATCAATAATAACTGAAAATGAAAGGATATTTAGTAGGTTTTATGCATGAAAATACACTTTGGGCTACTTCTAACCCGTTGGGATGTTTTAGATTAATTTTACTTGTTCAAATCCTTGAAGATACAAGATAATTAAAATTAACCAGTTTATTAATAGATGGGTTGGAATTGTCACCTACCTTTACATAACCCGTATCGACAAATTTATAAATAAACGGCTTGGAATTTCAAAAGTAAATCTGATCAGGATTGAGATAGCATAGTACTCAAAGTCTTGAGGCCCACAGTTAATTTAGACCTTCACATTCCACACAACCCAATTGCTTATGTTAAGTCTTCCCTTTTGCATCTGATCCTTCAGTTCTCCTATTGGCTAAATATTCATTCAACACTCAATATTTTTATTATTGGAAGAAAGAAAAGCCATTAAGGTTTCATCAAACCTGTTGATCAAACATATCACACTCAAAGTGGCTCGTCCTACAAAATGGGCTCGCAAGGGTGGTGTCCGGGCCGATTGGTCAAGACGACAACTAAAATTAGCACATACTTCCCTATGCACAAACGCTTGGTTCATTTAGCATAGCAACATCTATTTTTATTTTATTTTTATCATTAAAACTTTGTAAAATGCATGTTAAATATTCTTTTAGGTTTTGCATGACCAGTTATTGGGTCAAACTGCATTGAGTCAAGCAAGCAAACTTCAAGAAAAACGGAAGACCGAGTATCAGGCATGTTCTATTCTTCAATCAATTTCGAAACTGCCCTTTGCCAGCCTATTCGGCTTTTACTTTTAGGTTATAATTTATCTTTAGCATCATCTATTAAGTCTAACAGTATAATTGGCTCTTCAGTTGTTAGACACCATGCTCTTTATTATTCCTTCTGGTCAAACAAGGTCTTATTTTAATTGTATTACTCTATGCTTATATATTTTGTCCTTACGTACCTGGGCATTTTAAACATTTGACCAATACTCTTTTTTATGCACTGGCTTCCCCCATTGACTTTCCCCCTCATGAAAATATGGTATAGATAGAAATGATATTTTTATCTTGTGGACCCAAACCCAACAACGTATTCTTGCAATCTTTCCATAGAATGAAAATGCTGCAACTTTTTTCCTGGACCAGAAAAACACGAGTAACAAGCAACAACTATCTTGTACCTGATAAAAAGGGTGAATTTATGATCACTTTGTTCTCTTGTTATATTAAGTATATATTTCTTGATTTTCTTTATTTTGTTGCAATTTTTAGTTTAAATCTGGTATGTTTTGCAGGAAGTGCTATTGCAATGTGCGGGTTTGAATCTTGGTGAAGGGAGTTAAGGGCATGATTCCTGATGATGCATTCGGCCATGAACCTAGATTATCTTGGTCATTTAACAAACATTGCACATATTATGACTCTTGAATGATTGTAGGTTGCCAGCTGGCTTTTTAGTTTTTTATTTTTTATTTTTTTTAGAACGGTTGGCTTTTTATTATTCTGATGTTCTATCGTTTCACTTGGAATAGAAGTTGTCAGATCCCATATATTGCATGTAGGTCTTGTACTCCAAGAAAAGATGGTACCAACATTGGAAGGAATTACTTTCCAACATTTATTTCTCATTTCAGAGGAGAGAATGAAGACTAGCTCTGAATCATTGGCCTTGTTGTCCCTTTATCTGGGCGGTGAGGGCAAATTTAAGTGCGTTTTTTCCCCTTATTATTAAGGGAAATAAAGATGAGACCTATAAAACGAAGATCAACAACATTGAAAACGCAATATCCTGTATGAAGTTAACTTAGTAGTTACAACTCTTGAAAGTTACCGCAACTTAATCACAGTTGTTTAGGCTTGTATTGGGGGCTAATAATTCTGATCACCCTATCCTGGATTGTATAATTTATTTACGAGCTTTGCCACTGGGATCCTTATAACTTTATTAGCCTTGTACATGCCTAATACGGTAGTTTTCGTGGTTTACTATTTTTGTTCTTTCTGGTATTGATAGATGAACTACAATATAAATCATATAGTTTGTTGAATATTAAACAAATTCAACACAAAATATGCTTATTTCAAGTGGTGCTTGTTAAGTTTGTGCCTCATTATTATATATAACATTTCAAGTCCGGCTTAGGAACAGTAACAAATGAAATTACTTTTTTGCCCTTCTCCTCTACAACTTTCCAGACATTTCGCTCCTCGCCAGTTACCCCCTTTTTTCATCTTCTTTTCTCCACCCTGCTTCTGCATCTTCTTTTTTGAATGAGAGGTATTACCTTAAAATTTATTGCTTGATTAACTGTTATCTTGATATCTTGATCCTTCTTTAGTTATAATCTTTTTGATGTTTTCGTCTTTTCTTCTTTTTTGGCTTCCTCTGATCCTCCTCACGTTTTCTTCTTCTCCATTCTAAATCAATCACCGGAGATAACTTGCACATAGTAGAATCGTACGCTTTTATCTTCCCCAATTCCCATCGGTCTGGAATCCCTTGATGTTACTCTTGTGCGAAAATTAGGGTTTCACTTTTTTTGGGATTCTTCATAACGGTAGGATTTTGATGATTTTGGGTCTTTTCTAGACAATCTGAAGCGATATGAAGGTTCCTTAAGGCCTTGCAATGTTCCGATTGAAACAAGGTGTGTTGTTTTCTTTTATTGCTTCTGCCGTTTGCTATCTGGGTTGAAACTCACAGGCGGTGCTGGAAATATAATATACAAATCGATTTGTATAAACCTATAATAGATATGTTAAATATCTTAGGTTGAGTTAATGTTTAATATTTGTTTTGTGTTGCTACTTTAAATATTTTGCTTTTAGAATTGTTAGTGTTTTGAAATACCAAAAAAATAAAGAAAAATCACAAACATAGTAGTTACCATGTGTCATTCAATAACTTCATTTACCAGCTAGAAAAGAATAATTTAACCCCCTGTGTATTTAAAGGTAGTATCGTTATTTATGACGTTTAAGTTGCTAAATGGGTTCGTTTGATTCCTCATTAGGGGGCTGGTGTGCTTGCGGTTGGTTATTGGACAGAAAACGATAAATATTATTGGATTGTCAAAAAATCATGGGGTGCAGAATGGGAAGAGAAATTGGAAAAAAGCATTAAAGAAAAGACGGGCAAATGTGGTATGGCAACAGAGGCTTCATACGCTACCAAGTCTGGTCCAGCATGTGATGATGCCCATATAGACGATAATTCTAAATGCTTACTAGATGAGAAGAGATTGTTGACCCTCATCGAACCCAATGGATTAGTCACAAGTGCAATTTTTCGTTTCATTGCGGTAATTTTCAGCTTTATAAGTTGTATTTTTACTGTTCCCGATATCTCATAACTAATGACACATAACATATGATTCTTAAAACGCCTTTTTTCTTAGCATAGTTGGGTTACAATTATCATAACTGATGGCATTGTAATTATTCGTAATATTGCAGAAAATGCATGAGATTTCCTAGAAAAGGTAGAGACCCTCTTAAGTTTCCATGGGCCGAACTAGGTATTGACATTGTTATTGAATTTAGTGACTTTCTAGCAAGAAAACTTGGTAAATACCATCTCAAAGAGGGTTTTGACATTGTTATAGATAGGCATGGGACAGTTTCCAATGACCACTAAATGTCGTGGAACAAGGATTGCGCTCTGGCAGGAAAATGAGCAAGGTGCATTCACGAAGGTTCTGGTCAAACTTGCATCTGAAAGCTACAACTTTGCTAATGCAATTGATTTGAGGACTCATTGGGCAAAACATGGCAACAAGAAGTTTGTAACCATCAGGTAGACTAGACTTGATGTTTCGTTTAACTTGCCTTTGTTAATCACATTGCCCAATTTCTTTACATATGTTACTCTTACAAATATTCATGTGTTAATGATGTTGTGATATTATGCAGGCCCTGGAGTTGTTTGTGTGTATATTTATTAATACTATTTTTGATTGACAAAGTGTAAGTTGGTATCTGTAAAGGAAGAAAATGGAAAGATGGAATGCTATTGTGAACGGGTTTTCAAAGAAAATGGGCTGGCTTTGAAGATTTTATGTCAAATTCTGAAAGATATGGTGTTTATGGTAATGCCACTAATCAAATGGCTTCTGGGTTTTGTTCTAAATCCACTACAGGTGCTTAAAGTTGTAGCTTTTTTAATTTTGTTTATTATTGCTATATGTAAAGATTTTGAAATTTCTTTACACCTGCTCATGAGTATCGTTGTTATTATTATTGTAAAGATTTTGAAATTATGTGGTTTTATTGTGACACTAGACAACTGCTTCTGGGTTTTGTTCCATATCCACGAGAGGTGCTTAAAGCTGCAGTTTTTTTTTTTTAATTTTAATTATTAAATAGTTATTTTTAAGAAAGATTGTGGAATTTATAGGTTTTATGTAACACTAGTTAAACTGTATCTGGGTTTTGTCCAAAAACAACTACAAGTACTTAAAGTTGCAGCTTTTTTTAGTAGAATACTAGTTATTTTTCTTGCATAAAGATTTTTTTATTATTATTTTTATAAATAAAGATTGATTTTTTTTTTATTAAAAAGATTATAAAAATTTATGGTTTTTATGCAACACTAGTTAAGCTGCACCGACTTGTCAAAAAAAAAAAAGAGTTAAACTGCACCTGGGTTTTGTCCCCAAACAACTACAAGTGCTTAAAGTTGCAGCTTTTTTTTCTTTTTTTTTTTTAAATTTTAATTATTAAAAGTAGTTATTTTTGTTGTATAAAAATATATGTTTTTTGAATATTCTGAAGTTTATGGTAACACTAATCAAAGTGCATGTGGGTTTTGTTCCAAATCCACTACAGGTGCTTAAAGTTGCAGCTTTTTGTTAAGTATTGTTCTTATTTACAAGTTACAACAACAACAATTTGTTAGTATTGTGCTTAAAGTTGTTGTTGTTGTTGTTGTTGTGTTCTTATTTCTATGTAAAAATTGTTTATTTTTATTTTTTAAAGATACCAAAATGTATGGTTTTATGGTAAAACTAATCAGGTTTTTGCTTAAAATGTAATATTTGTTATAAAGGTTGAGTGAATTATGTATATTTTCTATTTTATTTTTGTTACAGATAGAGTTATGGGTATTTCTGGGAAAGTGCTTTTTACTGCAAATCAGTGGCAAGAACTTGAGAGACAGACAATGATCTACAAGTACATAAGGGCTTCCATGCCTATTCCTCCTCAGCTCCTCTTACCTTTAGCCACTCAATCCAACAGTAAGTTTTCTATATATATATATATATATAACTATATAAGGGTAAATGGGTGGGAACCCTCTGGTCCATGTATCATCTTGGTAGCCAGAGCACATACTGCATAGAACTTATGCCCGGTAAGTCACCATCCTCACACATTTTGTCTTATGGAGTGTGAGTTTTTACTCGATATACCTGGCCTAACCGGGATACTTGCATGGCCTACCCAAGATGTTACATGGGGAGGTTCAAACCTGAGATAGTGAGGCTTGTCGTGAGGACATCAGTTCGCTTGACCACAGGCCACCTTGGTGGTGGTTTCTTTATGGCTTCCAACTGTTTGTTTAAATGTTTGTTAGAATTTTGTTTTAATTAATAAGGAGGTCTTAGTCTACTGTTTGTGAAATATTCTGAATTTAATACTACTAGAATTTTGTTTTTTTGGTGCCCCACATCCTTTAAAGAGAATTATATTTTCAAGGTCAATGATCTTGGGTTTATTGCATGTGTGTTTTCGGTAGGGGCGAGTACTGGTTTGAGATTCTCAAACGGGTCAGATCCGGAGCCATGGAGGTGTAGGAGAACTGATGGGAAAAAATGGAGGTGTTCAAAAGAAGTGGCTCCTGATCAGAGGTATTGCGAACGCCATGCCCACAAGACGAGATCCCGTTCAAGAAAGCCTGTGGAAACTCAAGCCCACAACAGCAAAGATAATCCCAACACCGTGCTCTCTGCTGCAAACCAACAAACCAAGTGAGTGTGGAATTGGTAAAAATATGTCATTTATTGTTTTGTGCAGCGTTGAAGTCACTTGAATTTAACATACTTCCAGAACTGTTCATTTTGCAGCATCTACCTTCTTTGTTTGTTTGGATCACACTACTCATTTTGATTTTTTGAATAGTAATCGAACTTGTGAAAATAATTCATAATGATTTTTGAAATGGGCAACTGAATTGTTTAAAAAACCATGTAAGTTTATAGGCAAATTTCATGGGTTTTTACCCTGTATGTGTAGAGTGACCCAAATGAACAAAAAGTACATCATAGAAAATGAACATTTCTCAAATTTACATTATTCTTTGATGGTTTATAACCATTTTAATGTTTTTTTGACTTTGGCGTATATTTTGTGATGAATTAAGGGGCAATGAATGGTTCATGAAGAATGGTGCTATCCCTGTGTCTCAACTGAACAATCAATTTCAACAATCAATGCAGTCACCAAGTGGAGTATTGAAAAGGGACCAGATTTTTAAACAAGATTTTATGGGAAATCAGCGGCAAAAATCTTACTTAGATACTAGTGCTAGTGATGCAGCTGCAGGTGAAAGGAAGCTCGACTTTATTGATGCTTGGTCGAGTGTCGGAAGTGCAGATGATTGTTCTCTTACTTTGTCGATGCAATCTGGCAGGAATGCAATCGAGTTTGATCATGAGAGTTTTGAAATGGCTGTTGGAATGTTAAATGATGACAGAGGAGGGTGTGGTGATGTTTACAAGCCGGCCCACCAGTGGCTGAACCAAGGTTCTTGGATGGTGTCGACCCCGGGTGGACCATTAGGTGAAGCATTGTGTTTGGGAATTTCTGGGACTGCGAATACATCTCAAGATGAGCCATCACCTCATGGCTATAGCAATGGCTCATGTGAAGATAGTGGTGATCATGGGCTTGGTTTCATTAGGTGAAACCTCCATGATTGAGCTCGAATGGGAAGAACTCCAATGGTTTTGTTAAATGATTCTGGAGTTCGTTAATGATAATGTTGGGAGTCCAATTTTACCTGCTTTTTAGTGTAAACTCGCTAATAATCTTTTTTTTTTTCCACTTGGTTATCTACATTGCTTGTTTAACAGTAAAGGTAAGTGAGTACACTTGCTTTCTTACTCCTAGATTTGTTAATGTAATACTAAATGACTTATGGAGTACTGTTAATACATAACATGACTACAAAGTCGACTCATTAGTGATTGTAGCCATGAAAAGCCTTGCAATTGTGAGACAGGTCTGGAACAGGGTATGATAGTCGTTTCTTGGCAAACCTGATTCGTTCAATCTGTGGTGTTCCAGGGGTCCGTCTTGGTGAGGTTAGTGACCTAGTTTTTGCTTTAGCAGATTCCGTGGTAGCCATGTAATTGGGTGTTGCAATGTCGTTTCCATCTACTTTTATGCGCCTTGGGTTATCCAAGTGTACCAGTAATGGTTTGGTTTTGATTGGAGATGGTGTGACAGATAGTTGACCAGCTGAGGGACTGTAGCTTGATCTTCGACTAGGTGAATTTGGGATGCATTGTGCAGTTTGGTGGTTCTGCGACTTGTATAAAAATCCGTCAACTTCATCGACTTTTCTAGGGACCCTTTTCCATTGCTCTGCTTCTATCCACTGAACCAAGTAATTAGCTTGTTCTTGAAGCTCGTTTATGTTATGCGATAGGTTAGCTTCTTTTCTAGCTTGCAAGATATAATCAAGCTCTTCAAGAGTGTATGGTATACAACACTGATCATCTGGCATGTGAGACCCACCCCTAGATGGCTCAACACTTGAGCGAGTATGAATATGGAGTGTCTGCATGCATTTAACATTGACGATTTCTTGGTTCCTTACATTCTGACCTCTGATAATAGCTTGAAGCATTACTATCCCCTTAAGTGCCTTCGATGCTTTTCTTGCCTTGCAGCACAAAATAACGATGAACTTTTAGTTTTTAAGGCTATATTTATAAAACGTCCATCCTAAAGAGCATCTAAATATTCAAGTATTTAACTCATACAAGTGCAATCTGTACTTCATTGGTTATCAGAATCAACTATATATAGGCGTGTTTACCAGGTAGCCTCTGAAGACAGTCTGAATGAGAGTGGCTGCAAAATGGCGTTGGACAGAAATGGAATCCATGTACTGGTTAGCCTTTGAACCATGATTAGTTGAAGTTTGGTTGACGTTATTTGATGATTTTGTGAACCATCTTCTCTTTTCTACGTTCTGCAACAACAAAAGAAGCATATGTAACGATATGTCGCCATAAAGTTATAATGTTGTGTGTGAGATCTAATACCTTGTCATGGAGACCATCTTGGTGGTTTTTCGGTGCGGTGAATGCTCTCTTGAGTGTTTTAAACCATGACCCCTTCTTTCCCATATGCATGTTTTGTAGGTAGATAGATAATAACAAGGGTGGGGGTTTATATAAGAGTGATTTCAAAGTGTCTTGTGCAGGTGTGTGTAGTAGTTAATGAAATGAAAGGAGAGTGAGAGAGAAATGGTAATGGGGGTGTTATGTATGTCACGTGTTATATGCAAGCGGGGGAATGGCACAAAATTAAGTAGTACCACTCTATCTATATGGGTGACCAGTTTGTTCTTATAGAGATAAATACCTTCTGGACCATTACCTCTCGCCATGTCTCATTGGGTTCGGTTAAGTCTTTCATGCTTTATGGTTATACCGCCCGTGCAAATGAGTAGAGGCATCAAGCTTGGAGCTTAACTCACCCAATGGGACAAAAGCTAACATTTAGGTTGCTCGACAAGCCTTCAAAACGCAAGTTCAGTTATATAAAACCAGATTTCAACAAGCTTGACTTGTTATACATTTCAAACTCAAATAACCCATATTGATAGAGAAAGCAAAAGCTTGAGGGGATGTTTGTTTGAAGGCTATAGGCATGAAGGAATGGGTGTGATCCCTTTTGCAAATACTGAGTTAATAGATTTGACTTTTGAGATATAAGTTTGGCAAATGAAACCCAAGTATTTAAGCTATTCTTAAACCCACCAAGGGGTCTTTTATGAAAGACTTATTCTCATCCACTATTAAATCCAGTTATTCCGTTTTTCAAACCAAATGCTACCTTAGTTGAGTATATGTACATATTAGGGACTACCGGTATCTTAGACTTTTAGGATGAAAGGTGTGATTAGCATGAAGGTATCGGCATGGGACATTGGCATGTAGCGGCATGCGGCATTCTCACCTCTTATGTATCGGCATCAATTGGCATGCGGCATCTCGACATCACTATGCCGATGTATGTGAAAGTTGGGCATCTCCACCTCTCTCATATCTATCTCTATCTCTCTCTCTCTATATATATATGCCAATGCCGATGAAGATAACCACCCCTTACAATTTGGCATGGATTGGCAAGGCCACATGTCAAGCAATCATTGGGTGTGACCATGCCAGTTTTTGGCAAATCGTCAATGATACCCATACCGTTAGAGGGCTAAATATGTAGTTAGTGTTGCTATCTTAATTTCTTGATCTTTTTACTCCAATAGTCCAACGTAGTTCATTTTTCAATTAATCAAAATAAAAATTTCCTCAAATCCTCTTTAAATTGTTATAGTATCGAAACTAATTTCTATAACGATATATTGAAATTACCCGTTCATCAGATGAAACCTAAAACTAGTAATTTATATTAACATATAACTCAAAAAAGTATAACTTAAAGAATATACTTAACAACATTACATATCGTTAAATATTTATACACAACCCGTGTATTCACACAGTCTAAATCTAGTAAATGTCTAAAAGCCAGCCTTTCGAGTGTTTCCATAATATATTTAAATCTTTCAGAAGATCGATCGTTTTTGTTGCCCGGTAATATTTCTACCGATTTTTATCTATCAAAAATCTATTACAAAAAATCTTCTTTAATCCAACATCTTTTTAAAAACTTTCTGTATCTATATCTATGCTACTTTATTATGATTTCATGTCCTCTTGTTGAAAGTTACACTTTTTCCAACTTGAAAATGTCCAAACTGCCCTTACCTTAATAATCTTAATTAATACTTACCTTATATATTTAATCAACTCCTACGATTTTAAATATCAATACTTACCACATTTTAACAATGATATTAACAACGAGATCTTACACGACATATTCAGGGCCGCCGCATTATGCAGGTACCCCTCTAATATATATATAGAGTTATTCTCCACTAAAATAATAAAAGTATCATTATTTTTCAAGCTCAAAAGACTTGATATAAGCTAAGTCCGTCACTAAAAACTATTGCCCAACGTTATGGTAAAATACTAAAATGCATAAACCTTTAGGAAAGACTTTTTCAAAAGATAAAACGTTATTCTCTAACATTGTATAGGACATGCTCTTAGTCATACTGTTCTCCTTTTATGTGTATACTCATTTATAATATATTTAATCCATTACACTTTTATGATTTTAAAAATTAATATAAAATCCACTTTTTAATCTGCCACAATCCCTGTCTTTTAAACACTCATAACGTTTAATCCCAAATACTTAATTTGAAAACACTTATTACTTTTATCACAATCATTCATTCCACCCGGTTATTAATACTTTCAATCTTATAATTCATTTTACATGCCCATTGATATTTTAAGAAATTCTTCAGTGTTGTTGGCTGCACATAAGATTGTGTGCGGCAAAGGCATAATTATAAGGCCATGAGAGGTGTTTGTGTCTAATTACATATTTTGAAGTGTTAAATATGTAAATGTTTTATAATTTTTCTACTTGCTTTACTTAAGAAAAACTAGGTGGTTCAAGCCGCCCGATGGGCGGCGATGTTTTCAGGAAGTGTATGTATTCATGGGCAGGGGTAAAAAACCTACAA
Source organism: Asclepias incarnata (assembly GCA_025447715.1). Lineage (NCBI taxonomy): Eukaryota > Viridiplantae > Streptophyta > Magnoliopsida > Gentianales > Apocynaceae > Asclepias > Asclepias incarnata. The sequence continues at coordinate 12,655 of JAOEHQ010023752.1, forward strand.
ACTTTGTAAAAAGAACATGTGACATTTATTTGGTTCAAAATAAAACAACTGGTGAAAAAAAAAAATAAAGTTGTCACGTCTCAAATACTCTTTCTTTCCCGGCGCGCTGTCACGGTTATCCGTTTTCCTTTTTAGGAGCAACACTACAACCACATCATCATGTTTAAGTTTACCCAAAAAATCACGAAAGAAACAAATTTTAACAAAAAAAAAAAAAAACTAAAAGTCAAAAGAAAACAAATAAATGCAACAAAAATAATTAAAATAAAACTGGATAATATATATGTAAAACAAAATTTTACAAAAAAAAAGGTCAGGTAAAAAAGTATATCAAAGCGTAAAAAAACAAAAAAACATTATAGAAAACAAAAAAGTTAGGAAACCAAACAAATACAAAAGGAATATTAAAGAAAATGAAATGTTACAAAAAAAAAAACCAAAATAAAATTTAAACAAAAACTATAACAAAAGGTTTTAAAAAAATTGTAAGTGATTCAACCCCGAACCCGAAAAACTAATCCAGGGGAAAACAATTTGAAAAAAAGTATCAAAAAAGTTTCAAAAAGATGCATGTAAAACAAACATTTTAAAAAATAAAAACGCTACAAAAGTTATATAAAAAAAAGTTACAAAATATATATTATAAATAACAAAATGTTACAAAGTATAAAAAATAATGGTAAAATTCAAAACACAAAAAAATAAAGTATACAACAAAAGTTATAGAAAAAACTAAAATTTTTAAAAAAACAAAAAAAATACAAAACATGTCATTTCCATAAAATATAAAATTTGATGGTAAAAATGCTACAAAAGTTAGATAAAAAAAGTTGCAAAATATAAAATGTTACTAATTGTAAAAAATTAAAAATGACAAAATATAAAAAATCAAGAATAAAGCATATGTCATTTTTATCAAGTATAAACTTTGAAAAAAGGAGGGGTTATAAACACCCAAATAAAAAAGAAGAAAAAGGAGGGGGTATAAACCTTGAGGGCCTAAAAAAAGAAGAAAAGGGGAAAAGGAAGTGGTTGTAAACAACTAAACACCCAAATAAAAAGGATGAGCCACATTGTTACATTTAAAAACAAAGAAAACAAGCAAAAATATTATAAGGGATCAACAAGATTAGAACCCTTAACCTCTCATATCAATTGGGGGCTACTAATCACCCCATCCAAGTGCAATTTTGTTTTATTATTTGGTTCATTAGTTATATATATGGTATACAGGTTTTGTTGGCACAAAAAATCAAAAAGTTACTATTCATTAGGCATGAGCAAAAATTTCAAAATACCAAAACCGAACCGGTACCGGTACCGAATACTGGTACCGATGGTATTCAGTATCGATATTGAATATTTGGAGATTTCGGTTTCGGTGCCAACCGGTTCGGTACCGGGTAAACCGAATTTTTGTACCGAAATTAGTGGGTATAAAAGTTCAATTGTATGGAATCATTTTTCCTAGTTTTTTGATGCCGATTGGTAGGCAT
>JAOEHQ010023763.1:0-24991 GCA_025447715.1 Asclepias incarnata
GCTTTTGATATGGAAGGTACAAGTTTTTTATGCAGGTTATTGACAGCCCTAAGGGCTGTCATTAGAAAAATCCTAAATTTATTAACTTGTGTGGTACCAATATCACCTCCTTAAAGTAAATTTGGAGTAAAGTTTTTAAAGTGATTAGGATGAATATACTACAAAGATACTTATTTCCTCCATATTTAGAGATAGAAAGGTTGGAGATGGCCTTACAGTAGTGGTCAGTTGGATAGGTTTGATTGCACTGTCAACTCTGCACTATTTGACGCTGGGAAAAGGGTTGTGTTAAATTGAGTAATCTGCTGAAACCTTAATAAGTGATAGTTTAGACCTTTAAGAATCATATCTATAAAGATATAACATTTATGCTAAGATTGATATCTATGCGAATTCTGGAAACTGTTAAAGATTGGCTGATTTTGTTTGCAGATATGCTTTTATACTTGGAATAGGAACTCCCAGTGGAATTTTAATCTGGGATGCCTTAGTTTTTTGAGATTTTGAAAGCTGTTTTATGATGACTATTATTGATGTTGATTGAGGTGTTTGTTATATTTATTGCTGTCTAGGAAATTTATTTGGTACTGGGATATGCAGGTTTAAGGAGAGGAAATGGGATACCAGAAGGATGCTTAGCTCAGGTGGTATGCCATCATCACATTCCGCAACAGTTACAGCTCTTGCGGCATGCATAGGTTTACAAGACGGCGCAGGTTCCTCGGCGTTTGCCATTGCAGTAGTTTTGTCATGTGTTGTATGTACTTGCATCACTCTGATATCTTTCTTTGTGTTTCAGGCTGCTTACTAGAAATTCACAAGTGTTTCCTGAGTAAATATCACATTGCTTTATCTTTCAATAAGAAAAGTATTAGAATCATTTGTATGCTCTACTAAAGTTAGTGTGCTACATAAAATGTTTGAACAACCAAGAGTTCTCTCATTAGCCATATTTGGAAATTAAGGATAACAGTAGTCATATTTATAGGTTGATTACATGACAACTGATATGAGCTTATGTTTGTTTTAACCAATGAAATGGAATAGAGTTTTATGCTGATTTTTTTGATTGATTTTCATAAGATGAGGCTCCAGTTGCGATTAAAGCTTTATAAAGACTACAGAACGTTCTGTAAGGGGGGATTTGTGATTTTTTGTCTATCATGGGGGTATTGGCATTTAGCATGATGTCTTTTGAGTAATTGTTGGGTCCTGGTATCCTTTTTTTTTGTGAGTTTGTATGTGTGTATTTTCACATGGATTTGGATGGCATCTGATAGAAATATAGTGTGAAAATTGCTTCAGCTGGTTTATTTATTTATTTTAAGCTTCACTTGCTCTATGGTTAAGTAAATGGAGTTTTGATTGTGACCCCATGTAGTAATGTTGCCACAAGTCTACATGTGTAAGCGTCAGTGTTTGTCCACTCTCTTTGTTGAATTTAAGTCATCCATCCTTATGCAGTTATGCTTTCTGAAGTTAGCCTTAAAAATGGGCGGTTGTTAGTAAGTAATAACATGGTCATTTACATCAATTGATAGGTAATGTATGATGCAACTGGTGTTAGGCTTCATGCTGGTCGGCAAGCCGAGGTACGGTCCGTTGTGAAGATACTGCTTTAAGTAATATTATTTGATGTCTATTTACAAGAGGGGAAATTGTGTACAAGTTGGGTTGTAGCTACAATGAGATTGTTCTCCATATAAATGTTTGAGCTAGTGTTTACGAGCCCATGTTTAAACTTATGCATAATTCCTTTATCAATGTAAACTCATTATTATCAATGTGCAGTTATTGAATCAAATTGTTTGTGAGCTGCCTCCAGAACATCCGCTTTCCAATGTTAGGCCTCTACGAGATTCACTTGGCCACACTCCATTCCAGGTATGGTTGCAATCCAACTTTCTTCATGTTTGTTACTTAACGAAATGAAATGTTTCTGTAATCTATTGTTTATATCTTGTTGGTATTCCCTGGTGTGTATTTGCATCGCCATCAACATTATATGTTTCTGATTAAGATTTAAGAAAAGAACATGCCTTGTATGTTTTTTGATTTACAAGTCTTTGACATTAGGATCCAAAAAAAATTCAAATAGATTCACAAGCTGGGGGGTCAAAACAAAGATTTAACTGTGAGATGCTAATTGTTTGATTGGGGATGTAAGGCTAGAAAGGTTAGAACATCCTGGTGGGTCTATTATATCAGGGTGCCTGAATGGCTCAATGGAACTTTCCACTTTCTATCTTCATTATTATATTTTTCACATATTTGTGTGAAAGAAGCTGAGTGTCTATATTGGGTGAGGTATGACCCAATGGTCTTGATGTTAAAGAAAATTATGGATTATATTGTCCATCATAGGTGTTTTGAACTGGGTTATATTATGGTTTTGCTAAGAATATGTCTAAATATGGAATATTGGATTGATAATATAAGATGAAGGCTGCCCTTTAAAAAAAACATATTAGATAAAGGCTGGATAATGCTTCGTCCAAGAGTATATTTAAATTAGGACCTTGAATTTTCGCTAAATAATTTGGTTCATATATAATTATATACATGCAACGTTTGACTTGTCACAATACACGGAAGTGCTTACTGTTTGTGAATATCTACAATGCTCTACCTAAAAAATTAGGTAGAGCTTAACCATTTGGTTCATATATAAATACAATGAAAATTTTAGGGAACTTATGGATGATGATTGATACCATAAAAATGTTATGATTACTTATTGGCTATTAGGTAGAGCTTTTGAGTTGAAGCATTGCCAAAAAGGAAGCATTGCAAAGAATTTTAATTGTAGGACGGAACTACTACTTAATGTTAACAATTGATGTTTGTAATTATCATTATAGGGGTCAATAAGTCTTTGACAATGCTGTTTACATATTCATTGATCTTATTAACATATTGTCTTTATATGTGCTCATAATTCATATAAACCACTTCGTTGGTAAAAGCCGATTCATATATTCTTTTTAATCAATTAGGACAAAGATGACATTATGGTCATTGTAAAAGTCCTTGTTTCTATAAACATTGATCTTGTTAAGGGTTTGGTTGCAGGTTGCAGCGGGGGCTGCTCTGGGAGTTGTGATGGCCTTTGTTATGAATATGTCAACCTAGTGGTTAATCACTCCATCATTAATGTTGTTCAAGCTCGTCTAAACATAGCAGCTTGAAGACTCACCCTAAAGATGACAAGGTTCTTTGATGCTCAAAGACAGTCTCCTCCCCGTATATTGGAATAGGTTTGCAAAAGCTTCCCTAGACAATTAATGTCGTTTTCAATGATACACTGCTCATTCCTCATGTATATTTTTATTTCTATTTTGACTGATGATGTGACTGGCAGTCTTTGAGAACAAGAACTCTTATTTCTGGAAGTTGATTGATTATAATAGTGGGCTAGTAAATCTCTAGTCAAAATTATCAATAGCCTGAAAGGATCTATCAAAAGATTCAACAAAGCAGATCTTACTTGAGTTTGAGCTAAAGATATTAACACAAACTTGGGCTCTGAAAAACTCGATAAAGTTAAGAGTTGGAGCTTTTAGAAACATAAAAATGACTTGTATGTTTCGAAGCGTGTTTTGTATTCGTACTTGAACTTGATATCTACTTCAATGAAAGCTTGAATCATTTTTGAACGTGAAATTCTTAGTAAGCAATCACTTGTCAATCTGCCATCAATTTGGAGAAACCTCGTTGAATGTGAATAGCAGCGTTGTCCTTTTCTTGTCTCGCTCTTTAATCCCCACCTCTGCTGTGATATCTTTTATCTTGTGTTAGCAGTGTACCCACGCGATGCGGTGGTACCTCTAAACAAGCGGCTGTTAAATGTGGCAGTACCTTTCCATTGCGTGGATGTAGGAACAAACTCATGAGTTGTATATATAAATATATGTTGTATGAAATAGTTTATTACCTAAACATTTAAGCAGGTCATCAGAAAATTTGAACTAAAGTAGTTTGAAACTTAAAAACATACACAAGTAGTGGCGGTATAGGAATAAAAATCACGCGTGTCTAATTTTAATTCATCCACTTCAAATGCTTCAAAAGGCTTACTTTATAATTAAGCTAGGTCTAAAAATTTGGATAACATGTATTCAAATATAATTTTTCATATGCTTACTAAATTTTTTTCCAATCTAACTTAGGTCCATGAACCTACTTTATATCTATATAAAACCGCCCTTGTACACAAATATTTGTAGTTCAATAGTGTAAATGCATTGATTTGCATGCTCCTCTCTTTACACCTAATAGAAAATGGCATTAACAATTGTTTGACTTTATTTTTTTTTTATTAAAATAACATTTATTTTAACTTGTTGGGAATGGTTTAAGGATGCCTATTGCTTCTTGCTAAAATGGAAGATATAAAAAGTAAATTAAGTAATCATTTTATTGTGGAGCCATGTTGATGTAAATATGGTTGTGATGACTAATTGGCTATACAAATAGGAATACTGGTGGGTTTTTGACATTTGATATAACAAAGTGTTAATGAAATTCTTGCAATTATATAATGGATTGCAGTGTGACCATTTGATAAGGGTTATACAAATGTAAAAATTGATAAAATATTGTTTTTTTAATCCAACCCATTAAAATATTATTTATTTTTTAAATACAAGCCATTAAAATATATTTTTTATATTTGATATTATGTAAATTAATTATAGATGTTTTTATTAGTTAGTGATTAAGTACATATTAATGATTAAAAAGATGTTACAAAACATCATGCATAACATATTGTGAATTGTTGAAACATAACGTTCAACCAAAAAAAACCTAAATGCTTTATAAAGGTTATTGATATATATTAGTGTTTAGTGTTATATAAAGAAGGTTAGACCGATGGATGTGGTAGCATGAATTTTATTCCGCCGTAATTGAAACGTTGTTTTGTGCAAAGACTTCTTTCTTCAGGCCATTGGAACTTATCTATACTTCTATACTACTATATAATAATTACCGCCCCTGTTAAAATACACTTTTGGAATATGCGATATTATGATAGTACCTTTTGCTAACCCATTCTCAATTAATTCTCAATTGTTTCCTAAAATGGGCCGACTTTTGTTTCTAGATATTTGCCAACTCATTCTCAATTAATTTGACTGTTGAATAAGTCAACACCACGAGTCACCATCGCCACCACCAGTCACTGCCGCATCGCGCGGGTATCCCTCTAGTAGAGTCTATAACGGCTTTTTTCCGATGATGATATGAGATCCGTGCACGTCGTGACGAGCAACAAGCTCTATAATGTTGTGCCTATTCAGTCTCAAGAGAAGGGGGTGGAGGGTCAATTTGTAGTTGGCATCTGAGTTCTATGATCTCATAATTACGTGTATTGTGCACGTACGCATCAAAGCTCAAGAGAGAAGCACAGCATGTACATATGAATTGATGGTTTATTTTATGCCACCTATTTATGCATCACACCATCACGTACACCTTAAAATATAAATTGATGGTTTATGGAAAAGGGTAATGTTGTATATATCTATCAACACCCTCTGTTTTCTGCTATACTCATCACATGATCTGTTTTTTTATACGTTGAAGGAATCGAATCTTTTAGGCACTTCTAAGTTTTAATAGAGTGCATCACCACAAAGAACTATAAATTTACGAGTGTTTAGATAACAGAATGTAGTTGGATCAAATCAGTAATTTATTTGAAGAACTTAATTTGAATTGAAAGCTTGCGGCTCCTGAAAAGACTCAGAATAGGCCTGTTAAAGAGTCAATGAGCTCGAGTCAGGATATGAGGTTGAGCTCGAACTTGTCGAATCTTTTTTGCTCAAGCTTGACCCGAGGAAGATTCCAGCTCAACTTGAGAGCTTAACTAGCTTGAAAATGTCCCTCAAAACTATGCTTTTGCTTGGAGCAGGCTAAATTCAGAAACTCAAAATCATCTATGATAACTAAAAAGAAGCTTGATTGGAGCTCAACACGTTCTTAACACATAAATCAGGAATAAAAAGTTCAACCTTAAGAACTATAACTAATCTCATTATACTTTGGGAACAAAAGATCAACAAATTTTGGTTCCTTAGTTCCGAAAGCTATGTTTTTGTTTCACCTGGTCATACTTCACAAATAAAACGTTCAATAATAAAAATGCATTAAGATTAAGCAATTTAGTTTGATATACACATGACACTGACAGTGGTGCCCACCGTTTGCTAGGTTTACAGAGCCCGGAATATGCTAGCTAGAATATAAACAAACTAAACCTGACCGATCAAGGTTTCAAAAGAAGCACGAGTCTAATAATAAAAGAAACAAGAACAGCTACTGATCACCGATTAGGAAAGCTCTTTTAAATAAACCATTTGCTGGAAGTCGACATTCAGTTGACCAGCATGTGATCAAATCCTCCACCTCCCTGAATAGCAACCCGGGGACCTTGGACATTATGAACCAGCTGTTGAAGCCACCTCCTTGTTGTCGGGTCCTCCTGGAATACAAAGGCAGGTAGATTAGGAATGAAACTTTTTTACTTCATCTCCCATAACCATTTAGGTTATACTTTATTTCATGTGGATCAGATGGTCCAAGTTTGAAAAGAAATTTAAAATTAAATCGAGTGAAACAGGTTGAAGTTACCCAAAGTGTACTCAAATACATACCTCTGTTGAATGTACTCAGATTGTTTTATTATGTAAAAATTAGATCAGCTTTTGATATTGTATTTGATTAGAGATGAAATTTTGATCCATTAGACCATTAACTTATGAATGGGTCAATTTGGGTTGTGTGTTCTCTCAAAGGGTCAGACCAAACAATTAAACTAAAGATGCAAACGGATCAATGGGTTGAAAGTCACTCAAAGTCTACTTTTAATGCATATACAACTTCCCACAATGCTTTATTTGAAGGTTCAAATATTCAGATATTGTTTTTGTAATCATAATCAAAGCACCAATCCTTTATATAAATAATCTCAGCCCGAGCCAGCCCTTTTGACCTGTACTAAGAAATGCCCCATTTCAATCCGATCAGTTGCGTAACCCGACCATCTTGTCACCTTGATACTTGATATATTAATTATTTGTGAATTAAAATATAAAAAAAAAAACCCCCATTTTGACCCGCATAAAGCTTCCCAATCCTCCCCCCCCAAAAAAAAAAAAAAAACCAATTTTGCCACCTCTAGCTAGCGCAGAATGCTTACACGAAGGCAACTGCTAAAAGTAGCATCCCGTAGCATATCTGGAAGGCAACTCCTCAAAGCATCACATGCCCTGAAATATTCAGAAGTGGATTAGTTTTACATCATATTCATCATGTAACATCAGAATGTGCTTTTTGTAGATTAATGATAGTGTGTCTGACTAACCTTCCATTATCTGACAAGCGAAGATAACAACGGATGATGTGTTTTAAGAGGCGTGAAGAAGGTTGTTCAGCAAGCGCAGCAACCATATTCCCCAAAACTCTACCCACGGCAAAAAACCGTTCAGCAGTGGTGCATATGTAGTCCAACCCAACATCGTCCAATAAAATCTTTTGAACTATAAATGTGGCAACCTGGGATCAACGAAGCTTTGATAAGACTTCTAGAAAAACATACCGTCATGGAAATTAGAAACAGAAACCCCAAACTTATCACACCAAGTAAGGTCTAACACACTATTTTATTTCTTGAAAACACATGCGAGGCAAAACTCATTTTCTCCTTAAATTGTCATACAATCTTCAGAAGGAACGAAGCCATACAATTAAAAAAGTAGATGCAAAAGCTGACAAACACTACATCTGAAAATCAATGCCAGATAAGAGAAATAAAAGAGCAACTATGGGGAGGTTGTGTGGGTTGAGTTACGGCTCAAAACGGGCAATGTTTGTACGCGTTGGGTTAACCTGGAAACCCTTTGTCCAAATTATTACTGTTCTTTTAAAAATAATTAGTGCGATATATATGACTGTTAAAAGCATATTTGTTAACAATAATATAACTTATTTGTTAACAATATTGTTGTATGCAGAAAAAACACACTTTGGGTGACGATTTGACCAGTTTCCTTCTAATCTAATGTTTTAAGTTTACCATTTGACCGGTTAGAGATAAAACAATAATGAATCAGCCCATTCATAAGCAAATAGGTCGAAATTGCCACCTTAAAGCTAAGGCAAAGAGTATGCGATACTGGAAAACTATTTCAGCATCAAAGGGAAAAGCTTGGACTCAACTGTTTTTGACAATTCACTGCCCATTTCCATTGTCCGGAGGCAGAGGGGGATAATTTCTGTTGAAAGCAGAAAACTGATGACTTCTGTGTCATCAACCTGATAAATAAAAGAGTGAAGTTCCATGTTATAATACAACAAGATTGTTTTGTACTGATACGGTCATACGGAAGAAAACAATAAGAATAAGCATGACAAATTGAAACTTAATAGCCAGAACCAGACGAAGTACCTTCACCAGCGCACCAATGACACCTAAGCTAGTAAGCCTCAAATATTCAAATGGCCTCGATTTGCTCGTTGTGTTGAGAAAAGGGTATAAATATAGAGGAATATGAGCTGCAAAAGATAAATTGGTCAGAAGATTGTCACTGATATCTTGCAGAAAAGTAGATACATTTGGCATAAATATAAAAGTACTTCATTTGAAAAATTATCCTCTACAATACAATTCATATTTGAACCAATGTTACACAACTTACAGCACAAGTTGGCTCAAGGTATGGGCCAGAATGTTGTTAGCATGGATTTCGACGATAATTCAGTCTATTCATTTGGGGTGTGGTATATTAAATACTTGAGTCATTGAACTAGTTATACTAAATACGTGGATCTCTTCAAACATGTAAAATATCTTACAAAACCATGTTAGAACAAAGGGTGAGAGTATAAAATTCTAGCACTTAGAAATAATTTAAATAACTAGGACTGTTTTGTTCCATTCGATAAAGAGTGAAAGTATAAAATCCTAGCACTTACAACCGGTGTAACAAAAGAAGGTATTATGTGGATGAAAGCAAATAAGGAAGCTAAATCTTGTCAAGATACCAATTTCTTTATTGTTCACTTGCAAGTGGTATAATTATTCTATCCGGCGAAGTTACTAAGAAACAAAGAAGAGTAGCATATTTGGTTAGCAGTGAATTAGTAGAGGAAACTTATTTCCAAAATAAGAACTCTAACAAAGGATGAAAGTATAGAATTCTAGCACTAGAAAGAATTTATAATAATTAGGACTGTTTTGTTCCATTCAATAAAGATTGAAAGTATAAAATCCTAGCACTTAGAACCGGTGTAACAAAAGAAGGTATTATGAGGATGAAAGCAAATAAGGAAGCTAAACCTTGTCAAGATACTAATTTCTTTGTTATTCACTTGCAAGTGGTATAATTTTTTTATCGGGCAATATTAGTAAGAAACAAAAAAGCGTAGCATATTTGGTTAGCAATGAATTAGTAGAAAAAACTTATTTCCAAATTAAGAACTCTAACTAATTAGGTAGTAATAGTATAATGTGCTAAAAGATAACAAATAAGCTCAAGATATATCATTACTCACACACTTTTATCCTCATATAAATTTTTGAACACAACTTAAATAAAAAATAAGGTAATTTGTATTAAGTTAGAAGTTACCATTCAAAAACAACATTCTTGTGTCTGGATGTGAGGCTACACACTGCAAAAAATAAATAAAAAGGGTGAAATTACACCAGTCAATGCGTATCCCAACTAAAAGATGAATGCATTTTGAATTATGTTCTAACTAGACAAGAGCCTTGAGCCAAAATCATATCTAAATGTCAAACAAATAACCTCAAGTTATAAGCATTTCAATTGCATTTCCACAAGTTTAAATGATAACTGCTACTTTGAACAGCTGAAAGTGAATTTTAACAAAGTTAATGTCTGTATGGGAGTTACATAATGATCTTATCTTTCACTAAATTCAACATAATGTTTATTTTCATCTGACATGTATCATGTACCATTCTTCTGAGCAGTTTGCTTTATCATTAACTTGAAGGCACAAGATCATTACTGTGAAATATTTATAATCGTGGCACAAAGCAGTGAAGGACATAGCTTATAGAGACATCAATCCCATTGGTGGTCAATTGCTAGAAGACATGTCTTTCCTACACGTACAAGTCCTAATGAAAGAAATTGATAGGAGGGGAACACACTAATGAGAATAAAAAGAACAAGTGAAAGAGGCATGCTTCTGTACAGGAAATAGAACAGCATAAGTGCTTGAATAAATAACTATGTGTACAGTGTAGTGGATATTAGATGAAAGAGAGCCATTAAGTAAGAACAACTCGTCAAATTAGCTATGATTATAATGGATTGTTAAATAGTGATCCAAATATAAGAAAACGATTGTTACCATTATACATGAGCAAATTGACACAACTTGATGATTCAAGTATGAAAACCTGAATATGCAATAAAACATGTTTTGGGTATGAATTTCAGAAGGTGCACCTGAAGAAGAGCAAGCGCATTGCAAACTCTGTTTGACTGAGCTGGAGTCAAGTTGGGTGGTGACAGAAAGGGATATATTGAAACTATCTCCTGCAAGTATGCAAACTAGGCATCAACTAACAACAACAGACAAGATTTAATGAATTATGTAACTTTATGAATACAGAACCTTAGCTAAACACAAATCTGAGAAATTTATATATGCTTCCGTAACTAATGAAAAATAAAATTCATAACAACGGAAAGAACATAAGAAACTATGAATAATCATATATAACATGGAGAAAAATAAATGGAACAAAAATAATGCAATACAACAACAATATTTGCGAGAGACTGTAGGTGGTACCTCAATACCATGCACACTTCAGTAAGATTTTGGTCAGCCATAAATTTAAAATCCAGAACAGAACAATATTGGATAGACACATATCATATGGAGACTGGAGTTGTCTAAGTCTGAAGTTCCAACCAGTTCAATGTTAACAGTAAGAAAGACATGGGATCCATTTAAACTGAGGACCCGACAAAGCCTAGTCCAACAGATCATGACAAAAGCAATAAGTGATGTTCAATCAGCAATGTCTTAGAGACTGCAATATCCTTATGTAAATCAGTGGCATATGTAAACAGTATTTGTTTGTTTATGGTATAGCTACTCATCGCATATTAAAGTGAACCTTGTAAATCAATAGATAAGACATAAAGGCAGATTTATAAGAATCTACATTGCACACAAAGTTCAACTGTTGTATAATTCAGATAGAGCATACCTGTAACAGAGCTGCAATAGTTCCAAATGAGTTCCATAACAATGGAGCTAAATCTTGGAACAGCTCCCTCTTCTGAAAAACAAACAAGAAAACCATACGAAAAGTTCGATTACCCATACATTAGTGAATACAAACGACAATGTACTATCCAACAAAACTTTAAAATTCACAAAAATTTTAAGACCTAATCTGTAAGACTAAGCGCATCAAAATGCATATCACTTGTCGCGTTTTGCTATTGTATGTATAAAACTTTCAAACAGTCTACGAAACGGGTAGATGGAGAAGTATCCCTATTCAGGCTACCTATGGAAAGTCAATCCTTTGGCTCTGATGTACACAGCCTAACAGGTAAACCCGTAAATGTTTCCTATGCTTTTACCTGGTCATCCCAAGATGTTTACCCAGTGAGGTTCAAACCCATGTCTCTTATGAGAACTTTAGGCCACCTTACCACTAGGCCACCTAGAGGATTGTTAACATTCAAACTATCAATTGTGGGTATCAAACTTTCAAGGTTTGCTATTTGTATGTATCCCGACCTCTTATGACCTGTAAGCTACCGGATTTGAAAACATGGCAACGTTTACGGCTGCCACATCAATAAAAGTAACCAGATTGTAAATTTGATACACACAACATATGGTTTGGAAGTCAGATACACACAATCGCAAAAAGCGACAAGCTTCATATATTTCGGTACACTTACCCTAAAATCAATAACCGCTATTTCAGCCCCAAAATTGTACAGCTGGCTAAATATATACCATTAAACTAATATAAATAAATATAATATAACATGTACAGTTTTTTTGTGGCCCTAATTGTCTTACAGATTTTCCTAATTACTATTAAATGAATATCTAGATGTAAATAAATATTGTATATGTAGAGCTCTATATACACAAACTATATAACGATTACAGGTTCGTAAGCTGCAAATTAATATAATTATGTAACTAAAATGATTGTAAATATATATGTATGTATGTATGTATAGATATAGATATAGATATTTATACCTTGGAGAGTTCAAGGAGAGCATTTTCGCGAAGATCGGGACTGCTGAGATCGAGCACTAATTGCTCCGCCGATTGCATTTCTTTCCGATCAATTTGTTCGCCGGCGGTATTTTGAGGACGGAAATATGTTTGTGTGATTTTTTTCTGCCGATATGATATTTGGGTGATGCTTTGATATTCGGAAGTTTTTTTTTTTCCCTTCCTAAAGTCAGACGGCTACTCGCCCATGCGACATCTTGATCTTAATGAGTAAAACCACTATGAGAGTTGCAATTTATGACACGGATCTGTTAACACGATTTGATACGATTTGGTCTTAACAGGTTTTGTATTTAGCCTTAATAGGTTTTGTGTCTTAATAGGTCCAGACCTGTTAAGATACGAAAAGACTTGTTTAAGACTGTAATATATATATATATATATATATATACACTAAATGAAACCTGCTAAGGAACCTGTTAACAGGTCTCTTACCAGGTTTTTTTATCGTGTCTTAACAGGTTTCGTGTCCTTAGCAGGTTCCTTAACAGGTTCACTGGTTTAAATTTAGGATTTTTGTTAACAGGTCTCTTACCAGGTTTCTTATCGTGCAACCTGTTAAATATCGTGTCGTGTTCGTGTTTGAAAAAATTGACACGCTTAGTTATCGTGTCGTGTTCGTGTTTGGCCTTAACAGGTTCGTGTCTTATCGTGTTCGTGTCGTGTCGTGTCGTGTCGGACCTGTTATGCCAGCTCTATTTGGGATAGATTTCAAATTACTAAATAAAACCATTAAGCAAATTTAAGATGAAGCCATTTAATTGCAACATTGTAATTTTTTAGTTTGTATTTTCTAATAAGGTTTTGTGATAAATTAGATTGTATAATGTTGTGTTTTTGATTGAAATAACCGTAGTTATGTTTTTAACGTATTTATAAGATTACTAGTCTTAATACCCGTACGATGTACGGATTGATTATATATATATATATATTATACGATTGATTTTTTTATAAAGAAAAGAAAGTTTGAACATGTCTCATCACATGGATTTGGTCTCTCAATAGTAGCGTAATAGTGAGAGACATGTATCATAAATGTATTTATCAAGACCTAAAATTATTTTTGATATTGGTAATGATATCACCTAATCTAAAGTCATGAGGGTAAAACATGGTTCGTATCATTTTACAATTTTCAACCACGTTTCTTTTTATTAGTAGACGGATAATAATTAAATAATAAGTAATATTAATTTATAAGTTAAAAATATAGATATATTATTATTCTCTATTAATTAATTTACATATCCTATAGATTATAATAAATAAATTTAATTTTTATATATTATAAATAGAAATATGTTGTAAATTTAAATTACCACCAAAAATAAGAATAGTGATGAAAATTTATATTTATAGTAACAATGAATGTAATATGATTTTTAATATAAGAGTTTAATTATATTAGTTATTTATATCATCTATATATTAATTAATTAAAAGATTTAATTGTTTATGGTATTTAAAAAATAGAACTTTTAAATATATAGATTTAAAAAGGCACGTGTCATTTAAATAAAGCGTCACGTGTCGATCAAATGAAGCTTCAATCTTGTTTTAGTTTATTGGTAGATAATAATTATCTTTTATTTTTGTATAAACAAATTTTTTTATGTAATATAGTTAAGTATTGTTTAAAGAGTAACAAAACAATAATGGCATCTATGGACTTGGGTAAAAGGACAGCATCAAGTTAGACAGGCTTCGAGGTTCTCTTTTATTACTTAGGCTAGTGGGAAAAAATTACTCTCTGTTTCCGTCTTTTGAAAGAAGTAGAAAGTGCGAACCAAGATCACCCATGATACGAAAATCAAAATTAAGACAAGTAATAACAGGAGATGATAAGGTTTAATTATAAGAATAAATAGGTAAGTTTATAGAAAATAATGATTTATAAAAAGTTGATGTAGCATGATGTAAGAGTGCTATAGATCGACTTGATAAAGTCCATAACATTGGACACAATTGACCGATCATGCACAACAAATGGTCCAAAAGAAAACTCACCACCCCTCTTATATTTATCACTTTAATTGGGTGTTATTGTCATATGAACGTACATGAGGTGAATATATATTGATTGGTTAATCACACTACATTTTGATTCATTTTAATTTCTCTCAGTATATTTCCTTTCAATGGAAGTTACAGCCAGAACTCGCAAACTTCGCTTGCCTTGTAAAACAAGGATTTCCACTTGTATTGCAGGCATTTATATCGACTTAGTTACTAGTAGAGACGGAACAGTGAACCGATGTCTCGCAGATTTTTGGCCGCCCAAGGTCCCCCCAACGTTAAAACCCGTCAATGGTATCAACACATACAACGTGGTCGTGAATCCAACTTCCAACACCTGGTTCCGTGTATATGTCCCTACAGAGCACATAATTGAAGATCTCCCGCTGATTGTATTCTTCCACGGTGGCGGATTTACCTTCCTTTCCCCCAACGTGAAGATGTACGATGATTTTTGCCGCGAGTTGGCTAAGAAAGTGCATGCCATTGTTATTTCTGTTGAATATCGTCTTGCCCCAGAGAACAAACATCCTGTACAATACGAGGATGGATTTGATGTGTTGAAATTTCTGGACGATGAAGAGAACATGTCAAAATGTTCTCTGCAAAATGCGAATGTTTCTCGCTGCTTTGTTGCTGGAGATAGCGCAGGCGGAAACCTAGCTCATTTTGTTGCTCTAAGAGCCGGCCAGACCAAGTTCAAACAACTCAAGGTATATATAGTATCAATTTTTATGTTTTGCGAGTAGATGTCTTAAATATATATAGACATATAACACTCGTATGAATTTTTCCTGACCATTTACATGGTGATCCCTTTTGTAATTCATTAGAATTAATGAGTAAATAATGGTCTTAATATAACGTATCTAAAAACTTGTGACTCCTTATCCAATAGTTACGTTCTATAATTAATTAAGTTCAACATACAATTCGTTCATAATAACAAAAACAATTACACTTGAAATGAAAAAAAAGCTAGCATAATTTGTTTAAATATTTGAAGGTAATCGGCTTGGTGGCGATTCAACCATTTTTTGGAGGAGAGGAACGAACAGATTCTGAAATAGAACTTGATGGACGAGTGCCCATCTTGAACACGAGAAGGACAGATCGGTTTTGGGATGCGTTCATGCCACAAGGTGAAGGCTATGACCGCGATCATCCAAGCATCAACGTCAGTGGCCCAAATGCGATTGACATATCGCAAATGGATTTTCCAAAAACCATGGTGGTTGTGTCTGGGTTTGACATTCTAAAGGATTGGCAGAAAAGGTACTACGAGTGGCTGCAAAATTCTGGAAAACAAGTACAATTAGTGAACTACCCGAACATGTTTCATGGTTTTTTTTGGTATCCAGAGTTACCCGAATCTGACCAACTTATATTGGAAGTGAAGGAATTTATTTACAAGGTCGGTCTTTAATATGGTATGCTCGATCTAATACATATTGAATAAGGTATTTTTTAACCATGAATCTGTTTTCTATCTTTTTGGTTGATTTATGTTAATTAATAAATTAAATGATAAATGGGAAAAGGGTGATAACTCATGTATAATGTATCACTTTGATTCTTCAAAATTTTAATTTATCATTTCTATATTTTTATATAACTCATTAGTTAATATCACAAGTATTTATTTTGTTTATTTTTTGTATAGTTCAATTTTTAATTTAGTTAAATGATATTAGTGTAAATTTTAAAGACATGATGTGTAATATAACTAATTACAAGCACATGAGTTATATTGGCTGAATTAAAATTTGAAGTTTATTAACGGATTTAAATAGCACATGATGAAGAGATTAAATTAATCATGAATTACAAATACATGTAATAAGTGTAAATTTGAAAATTTATTTATTTGATGTAATGTAATAATATTAAAATAAAATCATACATATTAAAAGTGTTCTCTTTATTTAATGTGTTCAAAACTTTAAAATCCATTCAGATTTCATTTTTTGTATATAAGAAACAAATCATATCATATAATATATAGTTCATCCGTATATCGTATGGATATTAAGACCAGCATATATGTATTATATTATAAAGCATTTGAGTGGTGCTTTAAAATTTAAATTTTTAAATACATACATTTAATGTTTTAATAAAATTTAATGAAAAATCAATTATTGAAAACAAGTTTCAAATTAACTAAAATAGAAATTTACATATTATCTAAACTACCTAATAAAGTATTTGGTACATGTCTTACTTTTTGAAATTTTTAACAATTTTACATTTTTGGTAGAGATTATGGTCGTTCAATGAAATTGATTTGGTGTTGACTTCAAAACTAAATGAATATATCTAAATTATCTACTTATCAACTCACATGAAATGGAAAGGTTAATAAGAATTACCACCAAACATCCTTAGAGCAAATCAATCAATGTTGAATTACCACCAACTATTCATATTAACAACAATTTAATCATCTATATAAACCGATTCTTTTTTAACCATCAACAATAAAAATCACCGACTGCCGGACATCATCACCTTTTGACTCCAACAATCAATCACCGCGCATTGCGCGGGTGTTATTTCTATTATAAGTTAATAATTCAACATAACAACAAAATGTAAAAGGATTTTAAATAAAATATCAACTTTATAGCATAATATCACTATAACTTCCTTTTTCAAACAAATATCACGAATGTCGACCGTTGTAGCCAATAATATTTTAGCTGTATGTCCTTGCTACACAACTTGAATCACATTCGGTTCTCGTGTATTACACAGATACATTTCTAGTACTAATAAAGGAGTAACTAAATTGGAAAAATAATCCACATCATCATTTTACTCCCTAATTTTAATCTTAATCAACAATTATTTTTTTCACATCATCAAATGATGCACAGATCAACTGAAAAAAATGCTCGGAGGAGGTTTTTTTAGTTTTACCCACAGGTCTTGGGTTTGACTCTTTAGAGTGACAAGATTGTTGGGTTTTTTCTCTGAATTTCTTGGTTGGGTCTTTCGCATATCCAGACACAAATCGAACGTTCAAAAAATTTATTTAACCTTATTAAGTTTTAATTTTTTTCTTATAATATATTAACTAATTTAGTTAATTTCGTTTTAAAATAAATGATAATTATCTTTTTAATCTTTTATCTTTTATCACGAAAACTTTATCAATTAAACTAAGTTATGTTAATATTTATGTAAAATGTAAAAATGTTGGGGAGGAAATATTGATGGCAATCAAGGATGAATTTTTATTGCGGAAGGGGTGCTTTGACAATATATCTCGCATGAAAAAGCCAGCAAAATTTGACTCTTGTGGTAATACATATGTCTCATGAAAAAGCCTGCAAAATTTGACTCTTGTGGTAATACATGTGTCCCATAAAAAAGCCAACAAAATTTGACTCTTGTAGTACCTTTTTAACACAAGGGATGATAAACTTAACACTTTTTGACATCCATAATAAATACTATTTTAAATAGTTATATGTTATGCTAATAGTTATATGTTATGCTGGAACAGCTTGTATTTTGTTGTTGATGATAAAAAAATGATATAAGTTTATCACTCCCTTTTTAACACTCATTGTTTTTCAAACATATTTGTAATACATATTCATTTGGTTTTCAAACATATTTGTAATTGTATGCTTGATGTCATTTTTTCATGATTAAATCACTTGTAGAGTTGTAGTACCTTCTTTACACTCATTGTTTTGTTAAATACTTTGCAATGATAATTAATATTGTTCATTTGATATCTTCAAAACCAATAATGGTTACATTTCATTTTTTTCATGTTATAATTCATAATAATTCATGTTATAATTAGAGAAAAAGATTATAGTATAATAGACTATATTTGTATTTTGTTATCTATACTCCTTAATAAAGAGGGAACCCCTCTCCCTATTCTCAAAAAAGTCTACTGAAGTTCCTATTTTGCCCTTATCATTTATTAACTAATTTAAATATCTCCACCTAAATACCAATAATACCCTTAATGAAATTATTTACAATATACATCATTCAACCTTTAAAATAACTATTATTTACAACATATATTCCTCAACCCTTAAAATAATTACACTACCCCCTTTTACATCAATTATTCTACATAATAACCACACCGCTACCGACGCCGCCGTCGCCAACTGTCGTCGCCGCCACTGACGCCCACACCACCCGTCGCCGCCACCACTACCCGTCTCTGCCGCCACCACCACCCGTCTCTGTCATTACCACACCGCCACCGCTACCACCACCGCTACCACCATCACTGTCACATCGCGTGAGCTTCCGTCTAGTTCTTTTATATAAGTATGGATAGATATGTTTTTTTTTTAATTTTTAATTCAAAATTTTTGTTCAAGACCTTTTGTGCTAAAAACTACTTTACTTTGCACTTATAATATATTTGTTCTATATTTATTTGAATTAAAATCTATTTGTCATATATTTTGAACGATTATTAAACTTATTACACAACATATTTTATTATTAAAAGAAAAAGAAAAACCATCAACGATAAGCAAACATATTAAAAAATTTATGAATGTCTATGTGTATACACGGGTAAAATAGACTTATATATATACACTATATAAATAATCGAATTATTACTTCTGAATATAAGTTGTGGTACTAATAGGTAGGTCTTATATTATTTTTTAACACACATCAACATAAAAATAATGTAAAACAAAAAATTGCAAAACAAAAGAATTATAAAACAATGATTTATTTGATGTAATTTGCTTTCTTAAGATATTCGCCCTACCGGATTTTTAATTTCTTAAAAAAAATGTTGTTAAATATAAATGAAATAAAAAAAATTAAAAAATCCATACGATTAATAATTAGAATCAGTTGTTTTCATTTCTAAAGTGTACAGAAGTTCCATATAAACATATGGTTTTTTGAAAGAGTGAAAAACTATAAACTTTGTAAGATACTAATACAAAAAATAAAAAAAGTTGTTTCATCATTGCTCTTAGTTAAGTTCTTGCCACTTTGCATTGTACGGGTAAGATTAATCAAGTCTTGATGAATGTTCTTATAGCAAGAATATTGGTTAACTCTAGTTTGTAAACTTTATTCATTATCTATAATACTATATAAACTATAAAGCATTTCCCCCCACCCCCATTTTGAATTTGGATCTATCATCAAGATCAGAAACACCTATTTGAACTTGGATCTATCATCCCCGCCTCTTTCTAGAAAAAAAAAAACGATTAGAAACCACCCACAAATGGGATCAAAAATGGGACCAGAAAACCATTCAATCAGTTGCCCATCTCTAAAAATCAAGAAAAAAATTGATCAATCGGTTGTCCATCGGTTGCCCATCTCATAAAATCAAGAAAAAACCAAACATATCTTTCAACATCTCAACGATGAGAGAAAACGGAAGTAAAAAAAAATAAAAATAATAAATGCGGGATCACATAGCCTCGTCACAAACTTGTCAATCAACCGAATGGATCAAACCAATGTACAGGCGATGGATTGGTGCTAGTGTTGCGGTTTTGAGTGGCAACCGATGACCCCAACCGATGCGTCCATTGGGAGGGGTCTTACCACGTCCTTTTGCAAATGAAATGACTAAAATGTCCTTCTTTTTATTACTTATTATTTTTCGTAATTATTATGCACCAACCCTTTTTTCTCCGATCATCTTTCCTGTCAAACTATTTTTTTTTCTAGCGATCTGCATTTTTCTAAAACTTTTCATAACTATGTTTTTGTGTCGTTGTCTCTAACAGTGTTGGTAACAATAGGCTTAAAACTATTAATAAATATATATGATTCATGTATCAGAAGGTGTAAACTGTTAAGAAAATAAACCAGTCACTAATTGAGAAGTTTGCTAATTGATATCCTTTTATTTTAATCAACTTGTAAGCTATTGATTAAGATTTGAAAAACATAGTTGTCTACTCGTAACTTTTGACTTGATTCGAAAACTTGATTTTTTTATTCATAACTCTGAACGTGACTCGACTTGTAAGAGTTAAATATATAATATATTTATTTTTATAATAATATACAAGTATTTATTGTAGAAGTATAGTATTATATTTATATATATATTAATATATATATTAAGCTAAAAATAAAAGAATACTATTGGGAAAAAAAAAATCAAATTTAAAAACATACATATAAAAGAATTATGTTTATAAAAATAAGCATATAAAATAATATTATTTTTTGACTCGTGACTCGGTTTTGACTCGCATTGATTCGGACCGAGTCAGACAACAACTAGCGAGTCATAGTACGAGGCTGGAGCAACTTCAAGGGTTGAGTCGTCACTTTGCGGGTGTTTTTTGACTCGACTCGTATGAGTCAACTCGTGAATCGTACAAGTCTAACAACTATGCCGAAAAGCACGGATATATGGTGTCTTTTCCAAAGCTATTTGTAGAACACGGTGTTCCTCAAAACATTTTGTAAAACCGATATGTTCACGTTTCTAAACTCTAAGGCTCAGTTCTTGAGTTTTTTTTAGCAAAGAAAAGAAAGGAGATGAGAGTAAAATAAAAATAATTGGGTTCTTGAGTTTTTTTTTTTCAAAAAGAAATGAAAGGAGATGAAAGGAAATGGAGGGATTTTCCTTTTATATTTGGCTCCAAAAATTTTCATCCCATTTTTGGGCGGATTGCAAAGGAAGGGGAGGGGCCATCATTTCCTTTCTCTTCCTTTAAAAAAAAACTGGAGAACAGAGCATTACTGCTTAGTGCTTACTTACTTGATGTTTTTGGGCCGCTAACCTGGCCACCTGGGCCGACTTGACTGTCTTTAACCATTGTACAAGAGAAATATGATTGAGCCCATATCACTGGAAAAACATTTGGTCTGCCGAAATGGGTGGCGATTCTAGCAGCAGTGGGGAAGAAGACGGCGACGCCGAGTGGAGAGCCGCCATAAACTCCGTCTCGTCCACCGCTCCTTCAAACAATGGAACAACCATCACTTCTTCCAATCGAGATATTAAATCCGACAACAAGACCATCAAACTGTACCAAATCAAGGTAAACTCTTTTCTATATTCTTATTATTATTATTATTGGGTTTTTTTTTTGGCCTAGCTAGCACATAAAATGATTATTATTTGGTTGGAATTTACTTAAAAATAGGCACAAAAGCTATTGGATGACATATTAGAAAAAAGCATACAAGTAGTACAAATGCAGCCTATAAAAGTTGTAGAAAACCATTCCAATGGAGATTCTGATGGTGTTCGGCTCTTTCGAGATGCTCCTCCCGGCATTTTGTTTGATCAAGTTGGTAAATTTTATTCATCCAGTTTGCTAATTGGTATTTTCATGGTGTTTTTGGGAGTGTGTATAGCTTATTGCATCTTTTTGAAAGCCAAAATGCAGTTTGAATTGTTTGATTATTAGAGCGTCTCCAATGCTAAACCTCTCTACACGTTTATAATTACGACATGTCACCAACTTATGAACCGGTGAGGTTCATATGTACGGACATTTCTCGAGCCATGTCATCATAAACCTTATCACGCTACGGAAATTTAGTTAAAAACCTTTTCGTGAACTACCGTTGTGGATGCCCTTAGGTACTTTGAACATATATGCACTTAAAAATATGCATTCCCAAACACCATCTTTGTTTTTGTAACTTTCTTTTAAATCTATGTTTTGAACCAAGATAATAGTCTGTCCTGTTGTTCTTCTTTCCCTTCTAGTTCCTGTTGTTCTTCCGTGACAAAGAATCATCAGGCAAGTATGATCTGAAAATATGTTTGTCTTTTGGTACTAGATGAACTTCAAGGGCCATTAAAGAGACCACGGATTGTTCCTAATACCGAGATTGATGAGAAATCAAAAAAGGTCGGTTAATTTGTTGCTGTATTATTTGCAATATGTGATACTGTGTCTGTTGTGCTAATAAGTAACAATACGTTTTTTTTTCCAGTTTAAACAGCAAGTAAAGTCGGTTGCTGTTGATGGGAATGATATAATAGTTTCGGCCAAAAGAACACGCCAAAGGACTCTAGCTAAACAAGAAGCAAGAGATGCAGCTGCAAAAGCCAAGGCCAAAAAAGAGGAAGAGAGAGTTGCTGAGTTGAAAAAGGTTCGAGGGGAAAGATGGTTGCCTGCTATTGCTAGACAAATGCGCTCTAAGTAAACGTTTAACTTTTTTCCTGCTAGTCGTTCCTGTAAACACTAAACAATTTGTTTGAAGGTCTTCAGTTTTAGCAGATGCATAGGCTTGAAATTCTGATTTTTTTTTTCTGTATGTTTCATTAGAACGTATCCTAGATATTTGATTACTTGCGATATCAAGAGTTGTATTTCTTTAGGCTAAAACGAGCCCATTTATGCAAATTATCTTTCTCCATGCAAAAACTTGTCCCCTGTGCAATTTAGCATATGCTTTCTTAACCTTAGTATGTCTAGTTACCAACAAACAAACAAACAAAAAAGAAGCGTAACGAGGATTAAGAGGCATGAACATGAAGATACACAAAAGATCGTATTATCTAGAAAAAGATTAAATATGATCCATCTTATATAACATTAAAATTTTCATTTGATCATACACAATAATGAATGACACATAATAATAACCCACACTGCCTAATCCAATCGAACATACACAATATCTATCAACGGATTGGTTAATTGAGAGACCATCAACGAAAAGGGACCAGGAAACGAGTAATTTCCTGGAGACATGACAATTTATTCAGAAATTTTGTGTTTACATATACACGTCACCGTACGTGTTTCAAAGATTATGCTTGCAGATAACCATTTTCATCCAGGTAAGAGATCACTTTCTCGGCCATAACCTCAGGTGGAGGACAAACATCCCCTTCCTGTTGTATTACTATCTGCACATTCAAAACATACCCAGTTATACTCACTTTACAATCACATACTTCAAATTTACTTGCATGAATGGCTAATTGGTTATTTAAATCTCAGTTCTCAACGACTGTTTACGTAAATTGATCAAAAATGATGTAACTTATATGAGTATGGAGAAAATAAGTACACGAACTAGAAGGCTACTGCAATATCTTTTTGTAGGAAAAACATATGTTAATGCATATTTTTTCCTTGACATCTATGTTTTTAGGACCACAAGAGGCTCGTTGAGATTTTTCAAGTTCATAAGGTACTGCGAATTGACAACGTATATAATGTTTAAGGCAAGCGTACCTCAGAATTTAATGGTGCCTCATATGGGTCATCAACCCCAGTAAAACCTGCCATGATGATAATGTGAAATGGAGCCCAGTAGTTTAGTTTAAAGGGACAGATAACCCCAAAGAAACAGAAATAAGAACTATGCTAATCAAATTGAAGTAACTACCTCAAGTAGCCTATAAAAATATACTTGAACAAAAGCTTAACCAAAATAAATTTGATAAGTGGCTGTGACTCGATTTTAAAATGCAGTTACACTCAATTACACATACAAATTACCTTTAATCTTTCCGGCACGTGCAAGCTTGTATAAACCCTTTGGATCCCTGGCCTCACAAACACTTAATGGTATATCCATGAAAACCTTTCAATCAGAACATATGAATCATTATAAACATGCAAACAAAATCATCAAAAGCTAAAATTACAGGTACAAAAACCAACCTCAATGAAATCTCCATCTGGAAGTATGGATCGACAGGTATCACGGTCTTTTCTGTAAGGAGATATCACACTAGCAATGCAGATAATTCCAGCATCAGCAAACAGCTTTGCAACTTCTCCTAATAACCCATAACACAATATAATCAAAAATACAATCAGCACGGCAAAACTCAATAATTACAAGAAGCTATAGAAGAATTGAACTGACCAATTCTTCGTATATTCTCAGCACGATCTTCTGCTTTAAAAGTAAGATCGCTATTAAGACCATGCCTGACATTATCACCATCAAGGACATATGTCAGCTTCCCTCGAGAATGCAAAGCTCGTGTTAATGCACAAGCCAGTGTGCTCTTTCCTGGAGTCATTTTTATAATTAAACCTTTTGATAACAGGTAATCATATAAACATTCAATAATGTATCTGCATACTTTAACTTGTTATAAGCATCTTAACATTGCATACTCAAAGTGGAAGACACATAAGGTCAAAGTCACAAACTGATATCCACTCTAACAGCTTGCATCTTTCAATTGTTCATAAGAAAGTAAGACGCATATACGGAGCTCAAATTTATGGTTTTATAAGTTCAAACTCGTAATATTTATTTGGCACACAAAATTTGTGCTTTCGGTAACCTTAAGATCCCAATTACTCCGTAATAAGTTACTTGAAGTAGCTTTTAGATAAAGCTCCGAGGTTAATTTGTAATCACAATTCAGGTTTTATTTGTGATAGGTAACAGGTTGATTATAACAGAAAAGAATGATAAAACAGTAGATAACACGAAGAAACAGAAGTTGTATGATAAAAGATAATCTGGTACAATGCTCCAGTAGCCCCTAAACTGGTATAATGCTCCAGCAGCCCCTATGTTCTAAGACACAATAATATTCTCCACACCTAAAACCGTGGCCTATGGCCTTATTTAAATAAACAACTACTTAACCTAACTTGTTCACCAAGTCACTAATAATAATAATAATAATAATAATAATAATAATAATAATAATAATAATAATAATAATAAT
>JAOEHQ010023764.1:0-14149 GCA_025447715.1 Asclepias incarnata
CTTTGTATAGATTCATTCTTAATAAAGAATTACATTGAAAATTACATCCTGTGTTGAAATTTACTTTATATGCTTTATTGCCTTGTGTTGATTACTTTCTTTACATACTTTTGTTAAATCTTAATATTCTGTTTAAGTTTATTTATTGTTTGAAAAGATTTACAAAAGGTATTTTAATTTATTTCTAAGATTTCAAAAAGTTGTATTCACCCCCCCCCCTCTCTACAAAGAATCTGTGTGATATAAACTATGGTATATCTACACTCTTGGACCTAACAGTATGAGTTACAGTCTAGGCTTTCAAGTTAATTTCTGCTTTAGTGGCTTGAATATAAGATATTTTTACATAATTGTGCAATGTGCATCATGGGTAAGTCTTTAAATGCATATGACTCAAGTTCTCAAGTTGTTGGCCAAATTAACGTGATATTTTAAAGTCAAGCTTGTCCTATATATTTGGTCAATTACCATGAAAAAGTTAATTTCAGCCATTTGTCGGTTCCTTAAACAATGAAAAGAGTTAACCAATTTGATAAAAAAAAAAATGACAAAAAGAAGTTCCTCTGTCAGAGTTCCGGTTCATTTTTTGCCATGCCCGTAGGCTTATCTATATTAACGACTATTTCGTATTTTTGGCTACCAATTTTAAATGAGATGAGTATTAATAGTTGTCCCGTGGCATGCCTGTCTTTTTTAGTGATTAACCCTTGCATATTTTTTTTGCCTCTAATTATATGTATTGTAGATTTTATTTGCTAATGGATGAGCTAATGATTGATTAGAACAGACTGTCATTGATGTTAGCATTAAAAATCATAAATAGAGATTCATCTGGATGTGTCAATTCCGACCCATTTATCTACAATATATGTATTGATGTTATTGATTTTATCTACAATAGTTGTATATGTATTGTAGATTATATTTCTTACAATATCTGCAACTCAATCTAACAAGTGTGTATTTGCCGTAAATTGATAAACAGGTTCATTTGTGATCTGAATAAAGGTGTAGCCAACATCATGGTTTCCCGGTCATATGAACCAAGCTCTGTCATTTCCTTTTTCAATACGTACACAACAATTTGAGTAATGAAGTGTGTAGCTTTACTGGTCATCCACATCTATTGTATTGTGCTTATGAGCTAGAGAATCAACTTGGCTATTAGGATCATCTTGGGTTTATGGTATTTTATGAAGAATTTGATTACAAGATAAGAGTTATGAGGGTGATGGTGATTATATTTGAAGAAAATAGATCTCAAGTATTTCGATTAGTGTTATATTGTAATGTTGTAATGCTATTCTTATTACTTTTCTTTTTATTCAAAATCTTTTGGATGATTATTGTGATACCGGGGCTAGGGTCCCCCCATTACCCTTTTTTAAAAATTTTTTTGGCAACAGATTTTCAATCATTTTGTTTATGTAATTCATGAAACTAAATCTTATTCGATGTTTTTAAAACTATTGGACGGGACCTAAAACTAGTACAATTATATATTAAACTAATTTAATTATTTATTTAATAATATACACTGGTACATGTACCATCCGATTTGCTTGTGATGCATGGGATATATTAGGCGATAATGTCTCCTAAACCTCGTGATGGTCCTCACTTTTAGCAGGTATTTTTAAAACAAATTGATTTGTTACATTTGATTAGAGGCCTAAGATTTCTAAATTTAGTAAGAATTAAACATCTTCAAACTTTCTTTCTCTATTCCTCCCTCACTCACCCTAATGATATGCCCAAAAGAATGACCCTAATGATATGCCCAAAAGAATGTTGATAGTTTGTTATATTTACGTTTATTTTTTTGAATGACAAAAATATATTAATATATAAAACAACTAGCAATTACGCTAATTGCTGACCTTCTTTCATCCTCCTCCTGGGCTTTTGTTATTTCGCGTTACGATTTTCACCCATTTGAACCATCCAAAATTTAGCTAGAAACAGAAAGAAACGAAGGAAGAGAGATTTATTAGTATTTCTTTTGCATATATATTTGTTATTAATTGATGCTGCATTTCGTCACATAAAGCCAAAATTTCATGAATATCATGACCCGGGAAGTCGAGCTACCAAGACGCAATTAACTCATCATCCTTCAAGGTACTCACATTTAGATTCTATATACAAGATTTTCTCATCTTCTCTTTGTTTTCTTGATGTTTTTCGTAACACATAAATCTAAAGGCCATCCAATGGCGGAACTACATAGAGTAGCCCAGGCTAAGGGTCCGCTAAATTCACGTAGTTAATTTTTTTTTCAAAAAATGATGTATTTTTTATTGGTGTTACGGGTCAAAGTAATATGAGATACCGGTCAATGTAACTAACTCTAAAATTTCGAAAGATTTTCCTAACAATAAACTTATAAAGACGTACTTATGCAACCAAATGAAAAATGGAAACTAGCAAAAGTGCCGACAACACCTAAAAACCATTAAAAACAGTCAAAAAATCTTAAAATCTGCTAAAAATCGTATCATTCTAGTCGTTATTGTTACTTTATGCCAATACAAGGCTAGTGATAAAAATATTTGTGCTACGGGTTCCTTTGAATCCTGGTTCCGCCACTGAGGCCACCATTGTGTACGTATGTCAACCGTTTGCATTGAAACGCATGTTTTGGTTGGTTAATCTTGTGTTAACATGTGAAATATACTATTTGTGACAGATCTGCTTTGAGGTTTCTTTTCTCTTTTTAGTGTTATATACAAGATATATATATATATATATATATATATATGGTAATAACTTTGATTTATATTTGATATGGATGATAAGGTGGATAAGTGGTAATAATGTTTGGTTTTCAAATAAAAACTCGCCAAAATGTGGCGAGTTCTTCGGCTACAAGAACACCAAAGTCATCGGTTTCTCCCGGCGTATCAACTTCCCCAAGACCAGCAACAGGTTCGCCGAAAGGTTCCCCAAATGCAGTTGTTGGTGAAATCGATACAAGAGCACCTTTCCAATCGGTTAAGGCTGCTGTCAATTTATTTGGAGAAGCATCACCAAAATCAGGAAAACCTAGATTTAGAACTAAAACTGGTGAAGAGGTATATAAACATATATCTTTACGTTGTTAGTTATACTTTTATATTTCAACACTACAAGAAAGTTGGTTTTTGGCGACCAAACTTTCGGCCACGACATGTATTTGGTCACCGAAAAGCCACTAAACGACAAAAAACACAAGACTTTGACCAAAAAAGTCAAAAATTATTTTGTTGTAGTGCAATATGCATGCCTTTGTTTTCTCATCTTTGAGCTTTATGTGTTTGTGATAGAGAGTGTTGGAGAAGGAGACACAACTACATTGGACGTTAAAGGAGCTTGACAAGTATAAAGAACTTCTAAAAAGTGCAGAAAGTACAAAAGCGCAAGCACGACGAGACCTAGAAAAGGCTAACAAGTCATTGCAGGAGCTAACTAATAAGTTAGAGATGATAAGTGAAGGTAAGCAAGCAGCTATTGAGACCGTAGAGGCTGCAAAAGCTCGAGCTCAAGAACTAGAGTTGTTAAAAACTAGCCAAAGCCAAATAATCAATGACGGTTGGAAAGAAGACGTGGACAATGAAAGGAATCAATATAAAACGTCTGCGAATGAACTTATTTCAATCAAGCAAGAATTGACTAGCCTAAAACAAGATTTTGATGCTGCTTTAGAAGCTAAGTTGGCTGCTTTTCAACAGGCTGCAGATGCCCAACATGCTGCAAAAGTCAACCACCAGAAAATGGTTGAACTCTCGAAAGAAGTGGACAATATGCGGGAAACTCTTCACCGGGTGAAACTTGCTTCTGAAAAAGCTCACGAAGAGCACGTCAATCTTATAGAAGAAAAAGAAGTTCGCATAGAGACAATAAAGAAAGCCAATGAAGATATAGGTTTGAAGATTCAGTCTTTGAGAAAAGAACACGAAGTTTCAGAACTTAGGATTTTAGGACAGAAGCTAGAAGAGAAAAATGAAGCCATTAATGTTTTAGAGGAACAGTTGCGGGAGGTACGTGTTGCAGATATGGAGACATTAGAAAACGCTAAATTAGAAGTAGAAGAAGCCAAAAAGCGACTTGAAGAAATAAAAGAGGAAGAAGCCTCACTTGGAGGAGTGGTGGAAACATTAAAACAGGATCTTGAGAAAGTGAAGCGGGACATTACTTTATTGAGGGGAGATGACTTAAAAAGGGAGCAACAACAAGTCGAATTAGACAAAATTAAACAGGAAATCGAAGACGCTACAAAAGAATTAACCAAAGCAACAAATAGTATTGAGGAACTAGAGTTAAAGATAAAAGAAACAATGTCTGAAGCCGAAAAGCTGAAAAAAGAAGAAGAAGATGTTAAAAGAGAAGCAGAAACACTTAGGAAACAAGTTGAAAACTCTGATACCGCCAATAAAGATGCAGAAGAGCAGCTGGAGGCTGCTCTTAGAGAGCTTGAAAAAGCGAAAGCAGCAGAGGAGCTTGCAAATGATCAAATACGTAAAAGGACAAACAAAGATTCGGGTTCTCGGACGGATGATAAAATCAAGTTGACGGCTCAAGAATATGAAGCTTTGAAAAAGAAAGGTGAGGAAGCTGGAAAAGCAGCTGATTCAAAAGTAGCAACTTCAATGTCGCAGGTGGAAACAATTAAGAAAAAAGAAAGACAAACACTTATGAAGCTTGAGAAGAGCATAGAAGAAAGTAAGGATATAGAAGCTGCACTTGCTGATGCTTTAAAGATGGCTGATATGGCTGAAGCAGCAAAGGAGGCAATAGAGAGTGAACTCAGGAAGTGGAGAACAGAATGATGGCGCTGCGCGCTTAGGAAGATTTAAATCATGTTTTCGCATTAAATTGTCGCCCTTTGTTTTAGCTTAGTACAAGTAGTTAAATATCAGCATGAATATAGAGATTAAATATTTAGGAAATATAAGATAGTACAATAGGATTACGGGAATCCTTATTAAGATGGGTCTGAATTGCGAAAGCAGTTCTATGTACAACCAATCCCGGGCAATTACTAGATTTCATTGCTATTTTTCATCATGTGAACAAGAAAACGTGCACATCAAAAAGGATGGCCTATATATGCCATACATACGGCGGCTTTACTTGAATTCAAATATGTTATGATCTTTAGAGCTATGGTTAGCACATTCTAATCACTGATTTGTATATCATGTAACATGTAACTATCATCTTGATTTTGAAACTTCTTCCACTCGGACTCCAAGGTTTTGCAGAACTCTGCCTTTTTGGGATCTGCCGAGGGTACCTCAACATGTACAGATCCATGCTTCAGTGGTCTTGTAGGTTCACGAATCCCTGCTTGCTTCTTGATGTAGCTGTATAGTTCTTGATGGAAATGATGGTCTAATGAAAAGCAGTCTTCCGTTGTATTAACAGAACTTCGTGAAGAGCCAGACCTTTCTCTTCGGCAAAAATGTGGAAGGGCAGAATAGTCCATTATCTACATAAGATATAGAAACAAACATTAATTATTAGATTCGTTTAATGATTTCAAGAACCTAAGTATAGGACTAAACTGGTTACATGCAGATGTTGTTATACCTCATTACTGAGTGTTCACATTGTTTAACAGAGCTTAGCAATACAAATATGAGAAGTTTCAAATATAAAAAACTGACAGTTTTCTACTCTCTCAGTCCTAAGATAGAAGGAAACAACTTCATTGTAAGGGAATTCAAATAAATAATATAAGTCCGATCCCTTTGTAGATTAACTCAAAGTAGACATGGACAGACACCCGATCTTGCTTGATGGGTCACTCCGATAGGCCAAGGGCTTTTGGGTTTTATGATCTTTAACTTTCCTACAACCTTCAATTAAAACTATATAACTTATATTATTTAATGTAACTTCATATAAATTGTCACCTTCAACAGTTCATCACGGCCAGAACCTTGCAACACTTGAACTTTTAACTTTGTCCGCTCCTGCAAAAGTGGTTTTACAACCTACAGATCGATATCTAATGGTTACATGACATGTTCAAATGATTGTTCATATATTTTAATAAAATGAATTAGTTTCATATATCTAATTAAATGAGGTTCACCTTCCAACATGCTGAGAATATGTATGGAACATTGACGATATAATATGTGACTGTCTTCTCCGGATAGTTGAGATCATCAATGGTAGAGATAGCTGTCAGCAGCTGCAGTCACAGAACTCCGATGATGCTTATGTTTTTTTTGTCTTAAGTTAACTCTCTACGACTATATCCGAATTCTTGAAAGATTTGTAAAATCATTTACCTTTATTTGGTTTAGTGCAGAAAGTTTTAAGCCAGTCATATCTAAAACCTTCACACACTTGCCAATATATCTTCCATATTTCCTTGTTGCGGCAGGCTACAATAACTTCAATGAGTCAGTATAACATCTTATAAATTACAGGTTAAATACAAATACAAAGGCATGACAGACGACACACTGTCCTCACCAATAATACACGGTCTCGGTATTCATTAATTTGAATATGTGATTGAACATAATAGTGGACCTGCAATTAGTAAGCAAGCTAAGTCATACAAAAAGTTAAACAAATTAGCATTTCCTCTCTGCCAAACTGCAATCCTGCAATTATCCATAAGATATTAATCTTATGGATAACGTAGACAGAGTTTTTCCAATCATTTTTTAAATTGTTACAAGAAATACGGAGACGCCTTGCATACGTTTCGGTTAAAATGTCATCAATTTAGCTGTCATTTTACGTATTTAATTATGGAAAAAGAAACACCAGAATTACTATAACATAATCTTACAGATGCTTTGTCAAATGTGCTGAGACCTACGCCTATAGCAAAGACCGGAAGGCCCTGTCACAGAAAGCATGAGTGAGTGAAAATAGTAACAAGATTTTAATGTAAAGTTAACTTAGTATTAATTGTATTTGTAATGTTAAAATGTGAACCTCTCTTGTATAACCAGACATTCCAATCAGCTGCGAATCACGGACTCCTCTATAGAAGTTAGTAGGAACTATGGGCTTCTGCACGAAAGAAGTTGCAAGTAATTATCAATTTCACTTAACTATACCGTTTCTATGAATCGGGAATACAATATTTATAAGATCCAAGTCCATTCCAACCAAGGTTGTAAAAATCCCCCGAGTCGGCCGAGTACTCAAAATAAACTCCTGACTCCCCACCTCGCCGAGTCGAGTCCGAGTCACGAGTTCTCCAACCTTGATACGGACAAAATGATGATGAAGCATGAATCTATCAACTAATATTATGTTTAATATTCGAGCTTTGAAGTATTATGTTATTGTTTATAAACAATTATGTTTAAGTTTGAAGTTTCTAATATATTTTTAAAGTTATATTACATATAATTACAAAAATAATTATGTTTATATAAAAAATCCCAATCCGGGTACTCCCCGAGTCGAGTCCGAGTCCCCAAAAACTCCTGACTCCCCCTCTTGTTTAGTCGAGTCTGAGTCACGAGTTCTCCAACCTTGGTCACGGGTTTTCGGGTCAAAAGCTCATCCCTACTCCTCACATAGCACGCAGTTAAACATCTCTATTTGATATACTTATAATATCAATATTTAATTTATTAATTATAATTTTTTTTTATTTAATCAAACTTATTACACCAAATATTCTAAACTATCTCAAGCTTAGGATTAAACCTAAGACCTCTACTCCAAAAGACGTAAGCCTCTATCAAGTAGACTAACCCCATATTGACATAACTTATATTTTATAATTATGAAAAATAATGAATTTTTTTAATTTATCGGAACATTATATTATATACTTTGCGTGGGTAGTTACTATGCTATCATTTTCTTATACAAGGGTTTGGTTTGAAATTATCGTCGTCACGACACCTTGTACACTATGTATTGTCGCCGCGGTATCGCGCGTTTATCTATGTAGTATATATATACGTGTCAATTTCTACCGATTGATTTTATTTATTATTTATAAAAAATAAAGATCGTCCAAAAAGGGTTAGGAATGCCGACTATATAATGTACTAAAAATTTGGTTGACTGAAAAGAAAAAAGAAAAGAGAATAAAACAGTCAAAGATTTTAACAAGATTTTATAAATTAATATGCATGAATAGTTGAATTCTGATAAAAATGGGTCGGGCGGTGGCAATAGTTTCGGGCCCTACGCCAGTTTGGCTTTTCTCCGGCGAGCTGCCGCCACAAACACACACGTATTACACACACATTTTGTACATAGTGGAGTTGTTGGTAATAATAGTAACATTTTGCCAACTAGAATTTTGTTATTAAAATTCAGTGACTAATTAGTACAAAAAATTAGGTTTTTAGTAGGGCTTGAAATGGTTTAAATAATGTTTAATCTTCTTTCGAATAATGTATAATATGAATATCTAGTTATTACATGTTTAAGCACGTTAAATAAGATAAAAGTTTCTATAAATACGAACACATACATTTAATAGACATTAATAACGTATAAAATTTACCATTTTTATATTTTTAGATAGATGAAATTCATTTAATGTGCTTAAACATGTACATTGTAGGCACATATTAGAAAAATCTTTAAATTAAAATCATACACATAAAGAGAAACTAGAATGGAACCCGCGCAAAGCGACGGCGGCGATGACGGGAGGTGACGACGACGACTGACGGTGGCTGTATCCATGGCGATGGCAATGGCGATTGGCGGCGGTGGCGGCGGCTGGCTATGCGGTGGCGGCGGCGACGATTGTCGGTGGCGACGACGGTGGCAGTGGCGACGGCGAGTAGTATAGATTATTGATGTAAAAGTGGTTAGTGTAGTTATTTTAAGAGTTGAGTGATAGATTTTGTAAATTATTTCATTAAGGGTATTTTAAGTATATGAGTTAATTATAAAAAGAAAGCTTTTGAAATTGAGAGGTAATTTGAGTATTTTAAAGACAAAAAGTTTATAAAAAAAAAATGATAGTTTATTTTATAAAGAAGTAAAGATAATTTAGGATCAGATAAAATAATTTAGAAAGTAGATCAGATTCTAATCAAATTACACGATTTATCCTATTTTATGTTTGATGATCAGTCAGAGAAACAATGATAATGAATCATTAACAGCTAAAAGATATATTTGCTTTACATGTGAATACAATTTTAATATGTTTAAACAGTGAATACAATTTTAATATGTCTAAACGTTCTTTCATTTTCTGCTAAGTTACAATATAGTTATACTTTGGTCAATGTTTAATACTTACTAGTGGTTTTATTTAAGCCCTACGCTGCGGGTTTTCAATTATCGTGTTTGCGTTTGTTATTGATCTTCGAGTTGCGGGGTTTTAATTATCGTGTTTGTGTTAGTTATTGATACGGTTTTACAAACAGAAAAAAATTTACAAATGAAAACTCACTTTGTTTTGCAATAAAATTAAAAAAAAAATCAAACAGGTAGCTAGAAACGGAAAAAAAAGCAAGCAGGCAACCTGGTAGGCTGCTTCACTATTCCTTTAGAAAATGCAGGGCTTCAACTATCGTGTTTGCGTTTGTTATTGATGTGGTTTTACAAACAGATTAAAGTTCACAAAAAAAACCCAACAATCACTTTGTTTTGTACAATAAAATTAAAGAAAATATTAAACAGACAAGTTGGCAAGCAGCTAAAAATGAGAAGAAAAACAAACAGACGGCCTGATAGGCAACTGTGCAGCAGTGTGTGCTTCTCTATTCCTTTCGTTTAACTTTAATAATAGTATAATATAATGAGTGGGGTATATCATATATTTGTATTACTATATAAGACTATGATTAATATGTAATAAAATATCATGTATGATAGAACTGTAAAATTATGTATAATACTTTATTGCGTATTAAACCTCAAATGCCATACGCAATAATGTAGGCAAATGATATGGTTTATTCCCAATTGAGCATAGTTTAATCTGTAACTACACTCGCAAAACACATTGTTTATTTGGAGGGATTTTTGCCAAATAAAAGATCTTGGGTTTGAGCGTTGCCTTCAACGTGTCCCCTTTGTTAGTTGAGTTGCCTAAAATCATCCTTATATGACAATAATTGGTGTTAAAAAACTCATGAGATCAAGAAAACCCTGTCAATCTGCACATTTTATCAAATAAATAAATTTATTTTTATAATGAAGTTGAAACTATCTATACTACCTATTAAATCATTTACCCCTCCCTTTCTTCTCAAATAATGAATTGATATATCGATTGTGTCATTACCATCTTTTTAATTATTTTAAACATCTTCACTTGATATACTTATAATATCCCTATTAATTAACATCATCTATCATTTAACTCTTAAAATAACTACATTACCCTTTACATCAATTACTTTTATATCAATTACCTACACTACTCGTCGTCGCCGCCACCACCAGTTGCCGTCGCCACCACACCATCGTTGCCGTTATATTACGCGGGTACTCCTCTAGTTCTGTTAATTTGTATAGGGGCTACTATTTTCATTTTTTTTTCTTCTCAAATGCACACCTTAATGTTCAATAAACATACAGTATAATTGTTTATTACATAATATGGAGTATTTTTAAGAAAAAGAAGATTAAAAATTGATACCCATTTTGTATATTGCATTGCCGTACAAGAAGGACAAAGCTGGAGGAGTACACGTGCAGCAGAGTCAATAAAGGTAATTAACTTTGTATATATATATATATATATATATATATTATATATTATATATATATAGTAGTATATAGATAATTAGATATTACACGTTAAGTTGATAAAAACAAAACTTGTCTTTTGGGTCCACGGTACGTCGGTACGTCTATTTAATCGTTCAGTCAATCTTACCATTTTCCAGCTAATTAACTTTTTTTTTTTTAATATATATTTAAAGGTTGAATGAGATATAGACAGATTAATGATAGTTTAATATATCTTCAAATTCTTTAAAATAAATAAATAAATTTGATGTTTTAGGTTTCAAACTTTTTTGTCGCATAGTTTAACCTTTAATTTGTTGTGTTTATAATTAATGATTACCTTTTGTTGTTGTAATAATTGTGATGTTTAACGTTTGACTACTTATAAACTCATTGCGTTAAGAGTTTATTTATTTGTTTATTAAGAGTTTAAGACAATTTCACACCAACCTTAGTGTAGTCGACACTAAAAATTATCCATGTGGCGAAATGAAATCCCAAGTCTTTAGCCTGTTAGGTGCCTCCAACTTACCTATACATTTCCTTAAATATATTTAATTTATATTATTTATGAGGTCAAATGTTATGTTAATTGTTTTCAGATCAAAGTAGTTATAAAATGTGATTAACGAGGTAGGTAGCTCCGTGTTTTGCTACGGGTATAAAAAAAAAAAGGTAAAGAAGGACACCCTGTCTTCGAAACTACATTGGATCCCCATCATCCCACCCCGTAAGGATTATGATGTCGGTAAAATACTTTTACTTAATACCCACATGATTTGGCATCCCTAAAGATCGAACTCGCGTCTCTCAAATTCACATGTGGACCCAAATTGCATTGATAACGGGTATCACTTTATTTATTGATGGATTGGTAAACCAATATGTAAGTATGTATGTATATATAATCCTTATATTGATCATAAATGTTATACCAATAAACGTAGAAATAATCATATTTATAACAGACGTGTATAGATAAATAAATAATATAAAAAAAGGAACAAACGATATAAGAAGATGCATATATACAAATAAATTTTGCATAAGTTGCATATAATATATTGCATAACAACATAACATATAACAGTAATATAGGCAATAAGAACAAACAAAGTTACATAATGTCATAATATATAAGTCGTATTGCTAAATAACAACTATAAGTGTTACCCGAACATTTTAAAAAAATGCCTATAAGTCGTATTGCTAAAAAAAAAACACCTATAATTGTTATCCAAACATAAAAAAAAGTGTCTATAAGTCGTATCGTTAAAATTTTTTATAAATGTTACCCAAACATAAAAAAAAATATACCTATAAGTCATATCATTAACAATAATAATACAAAAAATAAAAACCAAACACGCAACTAGCCAAACTCTTCAGCTTGACTAGCAGCCTGAAAAGGTCACTGTTCAATAGATTTTGTCTATTGCAAAATGCATGTACTAAAGATAAAAATAGAAATATTTATATTCAAACAACGGTGTTTAGTAGAAAAGAATCATAGAGAATGAAAACACAATAAAGAACGAAAATGGTGGAAAACAGAATAAGTATTTGGAAAAATAATATATTCCGTTGTTCGGTACAGACATAAAATGAACATAAGAGAAATACAAAAATTAATAAGAAAAAAATAAACACAAAATACACAACTTAATAAATGTATCTTCTAATTAATAATTAAAATTAATATATAAAACCTCATTAAAAAAAATAATTCATTCTCACTCATTCTCCCCAATTTATAGAGAATGAAAATCATTACCTTTTTTTTTTCATTCCTATTCTTTATTCCAACCAAACAAAAGATGTAATTTTCATTCCTCTTCTCCCTTTACTTATAGGTATGTATAATCCGGTACGGTTCAACTTTAAACTGACCGAGGGTTTGTACTTGTCAAATTCGACACGAACACGAGTATATATTTGGCTGAAGGTCTGACTATAACCAAAACCCCATTAGGTTATTCCCTTAACTTTTCAGCTTCACTCGTTTATGTCCATATTCTAATTTCCAGCCCAATGCACTTTCCTAAAGTTTGTGGGCTTTACAAAACAACCTAGTTGTGGCTAGATAATGAGTTTGGGCTTCTTATATGAGGTTAAAAAAATGTATGGAACCAAATCCTTTTTGAGTCCAAAAGATATATCTATACATTGGTCAATCCAAGGAAGAGAATAAACTTGCCCAAAAATGACCACAATCTTTATC
The DNA here is from genome assembly GCA_025447715.1 of Asclepias incarnata. Classification (NCBI taxonomy): domain Eukaryota; kingdom Viridiplantae; phylum Streptophyta; class Magnoliopsida; order Gentianales; family Apocynaceae; genus Asclepias; species Asclepias incarnata. Next base: position 12,896 of record JAOEHQ010023764.1, read on the forward strand.
TTCTTGCGAAACGTTTTTGGGCTCATGGTAATAGATAATTTGAATATTTGATAAACGAATTCTGAGCCACATTAGAAGATAGGCTACCTCCTTTTGTTATTTGATACTGAGAGCCTCATTGAGACATTGAAACCTTTGTAGTCGATAACATTGAACCGTTGAGTTTGTCATCGGGTCAATGGGACTTGAATGAACCCAAAACAATCTTGAGGCCCGTTGAGGGTGCGTGTCATTTGAACGAAAAGATTGCCTCCAAGTTTCTTAAAAATAATTTTGATCTCTCAAAGAGTCAAAGAAGTTTTGATGTATAGATCTTGTTCATTTCAACAGATTGTACATGGCGTAAAGGTTGAGTGTATATGTAAACTTGTATACTTGTACATACAAAATTAAGCTTTTGCAGGTCATGAATCACAAACACCGTTGTTTAATCTTATATTCATTTGGCAAGAAGTTAACATTCCAAAGTTCGACGAAGTGTTACTAATTTCTGGCTCATTTCCCTATTTTGAAGTTTACACGTACTCTGACGGGATTTCGTTAGGTGTTGAAGATATGTCTAAAACACCTTATACATTATCTTGTTGCGTATAGTTATTTGCAAAAAAAGCTACATTCAAAGTGCTTTTGCATAAAGCTAATTTTTGCTCTCTAAAAAGCTAATAAGCACTTTTTGTAAAAGTGTTTGTTTCGGTTTATTGTGTTTTGATAATGAAATAAGCTAATAAGCTCCTTAATAAGCTACCTCAAACACGAATTGCAGTAACACACTTTGGTATTCCTGTGTTTCGTGCTATTTGATTATTTGTGTGTTGCAATATTCTGACAAAACATAAGTTTCAATTTTTAGTCACCATTGGCAAAAGACATTCTTAACTCAAAATATTTGTTGAGCATATGATGCTTTCTTGTGATGATGTTAGTCGTCTTAACATTCCGTCAAGTGCCTGTTTTATTTGATATATATAAAGTTAACCGGGGTAACTTTTTACCCAAAAAAGTATGTTAGGGTGAAGCAACAGTCCAACCTCAAAGATTTTTTTTTTATAATTAATTTATTTTATTATTATTTTTTTTTTTTTGCGTAATGGGTTTTACCTTGCTAACTTTTATAAAGTTGTTGTAAATGTTACAATACAAATATGGGACTCAAACCACTGGGTTAAACCCCAGTGGCCAGGGGTATTTCTTAAATCGCTTTGCAGCGGGCCCCGGGTGAGTTTACCACGAGGTCTCGGGTTCGAGCCTCGGCGG
>JAOEHQ010023775.1:0-14148 GCA_025447715.1 Asclepias incarnata
TGCATATCAACACCTTGAGATCCTTTTTAATTTAATAAATATATGTCGAAGTTTGTTTTAATATAGATGTTAACAAAATTTTTTGATATTTTTTGGTATGCCGAGTAATATAGTTTGTAGTATATATTAAGATTAAGATTGAGTTTTTATGGGAAAAAGATTAAATTACTAATGACTATATTTCAAAAGAGCATATTAAATTATTTATCAGCTTATTTGTCATCTTGTACAAAAACTTCAAAATCGTCACACAAAAACAATTGTAAAAAAATGTATATATCAAAAGCAACGTAGTAATATGGACTGGTGAGGTGATGCCAAAAGTCATATAAGGGTCACAATTACATTTAACTACTTGTAATACTTTTCTCAAACCATTCATAATTACGAATCATGGTTGGAAGTTGGAACTAGTTACCAAAAAATAAAAATTGTTTGGTTACACCGGTATATTTTAACATGGAAACCTACTTTATTCTTGTTTTTTTATTTAACATTCAACAGAAATAAAAACTCATTTAGGATTTTTGATGGACGAGTTGTTGAATATAAATATTTTTATAATGATTTTCACCTAATATATGCTATTATTATATTTTTATACTAGATTTTAATCTCCCGAGTTCGAGTTCTCGGCCGAGTCAGCCAAGGTTTACAACCTTGATTGTAACACCTCAAAATCCAAAAGGGTACTATTTAATATATCTTTAAAGTTAAAAAGATATATATACGTTTATTATAAAATAAGTTAGTTTTGATGTTTTATGACAGAAAAAAGGTTATTAATAACATATTGTATATTTTTTTTAGTTAAATGATGTGAAATTTTAATTAACAAGAAAAAAAAATGATGCAGTTTCTCACGCAATCAAATGGCTCAAGAACATAAGGATAATCAAAGACCACAAATACGAACCAAAAGGTTCAAGAACAAAGTTCTTTATATTTTATAAATCTCAAAACTGTTAAACAACAAAACCTAGATCCCATTTTATAGTTGGGAATAATAACAAGGAAACCATAGAATTTAGGAAACTAAATCAAATAAATTAAGAAACTCAAATAAATAAAAATATTGACAATATATTGATGCTCCTGCATCAAAAAACTTTCAAGTTAAAGGCTAGAAAGTGTTATATATAGGTCAACTTTAAGTATGATTTTGTTAGAAAACTAAAGTTTCTTTAATGGATGTAAATCGTGTTTCAATTAATTTTTTAATAGAAAAAAGATAATATAAGTTAGAAAGGATATCTCTTAAAAAAAATTTGGTGAATTATAGATTGGTCATTACCTCTTTATATACCTAGCTTCAATTTCAGAAGGAAACCTAATATAGGAAAACCTCTGTCTTCATTCCTGTGAGCATTTTTGCTCACACCAAGATTTAGACCCAAGACCTTAAAAGCTTAAAGTCTAAAGTTTCTCCAGGTACCAATCCATCTATCAATGAAATTTGAGTTTTCTAAAAAATCAATAAATGTAATTAATGTTTATTAATTCGATCTAAAATTGCATTTAATTTTTTTAATTTTAAAATGAATCATAAATATCATTTACCATTTTAAGAAACTTTAAGTACATTTATTACCCATTAAAATGATGTCATTGCAATTAACATACTAATAAATTTCAAAATAGTAATAATTATTGGGCATAACATTAACATACTAATAAATTTTAAAATAATGAATTATGTGACATGGCAAAAAGATGACTTTTTAAAACAAAATGGTGAAAAACGTCTCTTTTAGGTCAGGTGTCTTTAGGCTAGAGGGAGTAGAACGGGGTGGGCGGCGACGTCGGGCAAAGCCGCCCCCAAGACGCCGTGAACACCACGCCCACTAGGCGGCTTGCACAATTTGGAAGCACAACGACTTGTAGAGGACGCCCAACTATACACCCAACCATACACACACCCATTCACTTTTAATACACCCAACCAATTATACATTGTCATTTGAAGTCCTCCATCCATCTAAGTTGCTCCAATCTTTTTTTTTTGGATGACATCTTAGGGTGTGATTTGACGTCACATGACGCAAGTCCCCTCTCCCCTAAATTGCTCATTCCCCTTAGTCTTAGGAAATTTAAAGGGTGCAACAAGAAGACCCACTATTAATTAAGATTAAGATCAAAACGGAATAAAAAAGGCATTGTTTTTAAAGTTAGACATTGCCAAAGCATACGATTCATTAGATTGGGGGTATCTTTTAAATATCATGCATTTTTTGGGCTTCGGACGCCGGTGGATTAGTTGGATTTCTGGATGTCTCTACTCGGCTAAAGCGTCTATTTTGATTAATGGGAGTCCCACGGAAGAATTCTCATTTGAAAGAGGTGTTCGATAGGGTGATCCTATGGCTCCTTTTCTTTTCATCTTGGCTATGGAAGGTCTTCACGTTGCGATCGAAGACTTAAAAGATTCAGGTGCGATCCATGGTCTTCAAGTTGGTAATGTTTCTATTTCTCATCTTATCTATGCGGACGATGTCATTTTTATGGGAGACTGGGTGGAGGAAAATTTTAAAAACGTTATAGCGGCGTTTTCTTGTTTTTATTTGGTGTCCAGTCTTAAGATAAATCTCAGGAAATCTAAGATTTATGGGATTGGTGTGCGGGGATTAGATATTGATGATTTCGCTAGGATCGCCGGGTGTGAAAAAGATACCTTTCCTTTCTTGTATTTGGGCATTCCTATTGGTGCTAATATGTCCAAGGTGGATTCTTGGAAACCGATAATCGATAAGTTTTCTAAGTGTCTCTCTAGATGGAAAGCAAACCTCCTATCTTATGGCGGTCGCGAAGATTTATTTTCTTCGGTTCTCGGATCGTTGGGCTCTTATTACACGTCTCTTTTCCGAATGCCTTGTACGGTCAAAAAGAAACTTGAGGCTCTTCGTGCTAGATTTTTTTGGGGTGGAAATGAAGATGTTAAACGGATGCATTGGTTAAAATGGGATAACGTTCTTGCTAGTAAAATAAACGGGGGCATTGGTGTCGATTCTTTGGATGCTTTCAACAAGAGCATGCTTCTAAAATGGAGATGGAGGTTTGTTAATTCTCCTAATGCTTTATGGGTCAAAATTTTGACAAATATTTACAAACCCCTGTCTGTTTGGGAGTGGAATGTCAATACTATTAAGTCTCGTGGGATCTGGTATCACATACTTAAAGTGGCAGAGGAATTAAACAGTATGCACATCATTCCTTTGCATTCAATTTCCAAGAAAGTGGGAGATGGGATGTCTACTTCCTTTTGGCATGACTCTTGGAAAGGAAATACTCCTTTGTATATGAAATTGCCTCGTCTCTATCGGCAGGAGCTTAATCAATTTTGCATGGTTCCTGATCGAATACATGAAGGAAGGTTCAAATCGAATTGGAGAAGACCATTAAGAGGTGGCATTGAAGAGCACGAATGGGAGGAGCTTGTGGCGCTACTTCGGGACACGGTTTTGGTTGATCACAGCGACAAATGGGAATGGCACTTGGACAATTCTTTGGATTTTTCGGTTAAGCATGTTCGTAACCATATTGATTCCAAGTTGCTTCCTGTTAATCCTTCTACCCGATGGAATAAAAGTGTCCCAAGGAAGGTGAATATCTTGATTTGGCGAGTATTACTTGACCGCATTCCTACTCGCGTTAACTTAGCCAACAAAGGGATCGACATCCCTTCTTCTCTATGTCCGCTTTGCTCGAACGATAGTGAAACCTCTCAACATCTCTTCTCTTCATGTCACATTGCGACTAGAGTGTGGCGACTGATTTCTAACTGGTTGGACATTCCCTCTATAGCGCTTCATAACCTTGGAGATGCTTTCAATTTTGTCGATGGGTTGGAGCTAAATTCAAACAAAAGGAGGTGCATAAATGGGATCATGTGCTGCGCTGTGTGGTTCCTTTGGAATTTTCGAAATAACCATATTTTTAATCCCGACCATATTAGGATGGGTGCTTTGTTGGACACTATTGTGTCACAATCTTATTTTTGGATGAGTAGCAGGTGTAGGAGGATGCGCATGTCTCGTGATGAGTGGTTTTTAAACCCGCTCTTGATGTTGTAATTTCTTTTCGTTTCCTTGAGGCCTATTTGGGGTTACATCAAAAACACGTACAGAGTGAAAACCGGTGGCTCGGCCTCTGTGGGTGAGGGTTTTTTCTCGTGTCTCTTTTTTGTAATTGACATGAGTTTTTTTCAACCCTTTTTGTAACCTTCGCAGTTCAGGTCTCAATAAGTATCTAGGGATCCGTTGCTGTTTTGTTTGTTTTCCCTAGATAATTGTAATTATAATCGTAACATTTTCTGTGTTGCCGTTCTAAAAAAATAAAAAATAAAAAAATTGTCGAACTACGTAATTATTTTCCCTATACACTTTTATTTAAGTGTTATAATTTTAAATTATATTGTACCGGTTCCTTATAGGCTTATACATAAAAATAATAATAAAAAAAATAGCATAAGCCCGTCCAATGCTACAGGTTAATTTTTCCCATTGATATGATGATGCCTGATAAAAAAAATTTATGGTTATTTGTTACAGGTAGTTTAATATTGAGAAAAGTTACACAATTTGTTATATGTACTGCTGTTTCGAAAGGAAATTTTTTTTCAAAGAATTATAATTTGTGTTAATAAGTAATTTTTTTAAAATAAATTAAATTATAAATAACTGATAATATTTTATACGTATCTTAATAACGAAAAATGCATTATTTTTTCTAAAACATGTTTTTAATGCAATTTTAATACTTAAAGGCAATGTTGGGGAACTCGCGACTTGGACTCTGAATCGGCTCGGCAAGGTGGGGAGTCGGGAGTTTTTGGTAACTCGGGGAGTACTCGGATTGAGATTTTTATATATAAAAATAATATTTTTGAAATTATATGTACTATCAAATTAAAAATAAACTAGAAACTTCAAACTTAAGTATAATTAAACATAAACATAATACTTCAAATTTTAAACTTAATTGTTTTGAAACATAAACATAATACTTCAGACAAAAAAGTAAAAAAAAAAAAGAAAAAAAGTTTACCAATATTGACCGAGTTTGACTTGATTTTGACCGAGTTGACCCGAGTTTGACCAAGTTACCCCGAGTTTGACCAAGTTTGACCCGATTTTGACCCGTTGACCCGAGTTTGACCCCGAGTCGGCCTGACTCGACTCCTTAGAGCCCCGAGTCAAGAGTACTCCCCGAGTCAATCCGATTTTTACAACACTGCTTAAAGGTTACAACATCAAAAATTTTGTCAATAACCATCAATCCAAGTGGTTGAGATGAGATACTCAATGCCTTCAATAATGGGGAGGTCTTGAGTGTCCCACATGTGGAAAAAAATTAGGGTTTCATGTTGGATCACAGTGTTTTCTCTCACCAATGGTGGGTTTCCTCCTGTGAGTGATCTAATGATCATGTACTCGAGGTATGGAGATGAACGGATGGGCTAGTGATCCGTCAGTGATTCAACTTGTCGTTGAAAAAAACTCAAAGATTTTAATTTATTATAAATAAATCATTGAATATAAAATGCTTTTTAAATGATCTATTATTGTCAAAGTTAATTAAATTTTTGACTTTTTAAGTTTAAAGGTAAAATTAAACATTGTTAATTTTAAAAAAGGCAAGAAATTTAAATAAAGGGCTAAAATCTTTACAAAGGATTATAAAAAAGGCCCAAAAAAGAAACCCATAAATTATTTATGGTTTTTAAGAACAAAACTTAACTGTTTTATGAAATGAATACACAATCATGGGCGGAACTATGTGGAGACCAAGAAGGGCCTTGGTCTTCCCAAAAATCTAAGTGATTAGTGTATTTATATAGTATTTAGTAAATAATTATTCAAACTTAATATAGCTCAATTGGATATGCAAATAAAGACTAAGGGGGGAAGGTATGGCTGTTGGTTTGAAACGGCTTCCCATCGGTTTGATTTAATTATGATACCTTCTAACACGGCTTGAACTCGGGTAGGAGTTCATCGGTTTGTGAAACCGAAGTTCATGATACATTGATACATTGGAACGTACGTTATAGCCTTTTCATGTTCTTTGGTTGTCTAAAAACTAGCCTTTTACATCCATTTGGTTCTCTATATAAACCAAAACCACAACCACAATTCAAGCAAATCACTACCAACACAAACAATTCTTCTATATAATCTACACACAATCACTCTTCTAGTTTCTCCATTTTTAAATGGATTCCTCATCTTCATCTTCCGACGACTTATTTCTTCCCGGGATATCCACGGATAGTACACTACCTTTTTTGCAATCCGTGTATGATTCGCTGGATGACACGGGAAGCTCAACCCAAACCCGAACGTACATTGAACGTCACCGGGAAAATGCTCACGCAACTCTAATGCGTGACTATTTCGACGAACCACCAAAGTTTGGCGAGCATATTTTTCGTCAACGGTTTCGCATGAGTAAGAGATTGTTTTTAAAAATTGTTGGTGACATTGAAGCGACATTTGAATGGTTTCAAGAGGGAGAAGACGGACGGGGGAAAAAAAGCTTCACGACCCTACAAAAATGCACTTCGGCAATTCGGCAACTCGGAACAGGTGAACCTCCTGATAATTTTGATGATTATTTATGCATGTCTGCAAGAACGTCACGTGAAAGCCTTGATGGTTTTTGTAATGCGGTTATTGATTTATATGGCCGAGAGTACTTACGTAGGCCAACCGCCCACGACGTTGCATGCTTGTTCGAGGCGCACGAAGGAAAACATAAAGTTCCTGGAATGCTTGGTAGCATCGATTGTACACATTTCGTTTGGCGAAATTGTCCTAGAGAGTTGAAAGGCCAATATAAGAGAGGTGATCACCAATACCCGACTATTATGCTTGAAGCCGTTGCTTCATATGATTTGTGGATTTGGCATGCGTTCTTTGGTCCTCCAGGTGCAAACAACGATATCAATGTTTTGAATCAGTCTCCTTTGTATCTCACCGAGCGAAATGGAACGGCACCAAACACTTCATTTACAGTAAATGGACGTTTTTATAAACGCGGTTATTATCTTACCGATGGAATCTATCCTAGGTATTCCACATTTGTTAAAGCCTATCCGTATCCAACAGATCCAAAGGAAAAGAAATTCAAAAAACTACAAGAGTCGGCAAGAAAGGATGTGGAACGAAGTTTTGGTGTTCTAAAGGGAAAATGGAAGATTTTGGAACGTCCACTCCGGCCTATGACCGTAGACAAGATTGGTAAACTCGTTTATGCTTGTTGTATATTACACAACATGGTTATAAAAGACGACGGGAGGGCAATTTCACCGGTTCATATAATGGATGAGCCAATCGGGCCAGTTTATAACCCGGACGTACTACCAGAGTTATTAGACGAAGAAATCCATCAACGTCTTCGATATGATCTTACGGAGCACGTAGCGGTTCAAGATTTGGCGTACCTGGATGACGAAACGGCTCAACCACCACCAATTGAAGACTTAATCTGAATGTTTTTATTATTAAATGTGATGTATTTTTTATAATTCTATGTGATGTCTTTTTTATAATTCTATGTTTTTTTATAATGTAAAATGTTTTTTTTTTTATATAATCTTTGTTATTTTTTATAATTTGAATTTTTTTAAAAATAAAAAATAAGAAATTTGGTTTGGTGTATCATGACACCTAGTGGAAAATGGTGAGTTTTTGGTTTAAGGGGTAAAATTAAGTTGGCACTATGATATTGGGTATTGGTTTGGTTTGGGTTGTGATGACACCCTCCCCCCTAAGATTGGAAAAAGATTAGGGTTTTAATTATGGAGAGAAGGGGGTATTTAATGGGAATTTAAAGGCTGGTTTTTTAGGATGAAAATACCAAATTGTCCCTTATTATTTAAAATACTATTTAATACCTCAAGGACACGTGTCATCACCATACGTTGTCTTATTTGTTTTATGTTAAGGTTTGTTTTATTTGAACTAATTCCTATATATATATATATAGGTTCTGGTTCAAATAAAACAAGTATTAAAGTAAAACAAATAAAACAATGTTTTTCTCTTAATTGAAAATCCTTGTGCATCATGAAAATCTCCGTGCATCATTGTATATACTTATGCTCAACGAATCGTCGTGCATCAATTTTATCATGATCTAATGGTCAAGATCTTATCCTATTTGTTTTATTTTAATACTTGTTTTACAATAACTAGTCCCTATATATATATATGTGTGTGTGTGTACGTAACGAGCATGGCAACATATGTTACCAGTAAAACGTTGGTTGTGAAAGGTTAATGAGGCAGTCTTAGCATGTATAGTGGCCACGGACAATGACAAATGTGGTTGATGATTCCATGAAGGGCTGCCAACAAATCAGCACTCCAGTGCTTCCAACGCTGGTTTCTCTCACACCGGAGAATTCATGGAATCGAAATGGGGACGTCCAGCAAAAGAATCCAAAGCGTAAAGCAAACAAGCAACTCAATTGCATATAATGGCAGAACTAGCCACCATAATCGTATATAATGGTCATACCGACTGGATAAATTCAGATAGGAAGCCCTTTGAAAATCAATGCTCCAACTTAATTGATCATAATCAAAAAGCAGTTTCTGAATTTAAAATGCAACAACAAAAAAGTAATAGTAAAATATATTTATAAGACAAGAAATATATTTAATCAACCTTCATCTTATATGAACTCACTACTGAGGTCAAAATCAGATAACATTCACCAAACAAGCAACTTCCAAGTTCCTATTCTTGCCACCGCAGGCACACCATATCTACTATATTAAGCCATTAGATATCGTCAGACGAGCTTATCGGGGAGGTGGTGAAGGTACATTTGCTTTCGCAAATCCAACCCATGCCACAATAGTAGCAGCAAGAATTACCCATCCAAATATATCATACTTCAGATCGCTGCTCTTTTGTGTCTTGGGACCCTGCAGCCAACATGCCCAGTTAGAAATTCTGAAAGGAAAAATCATGTACTGATATCATATCATTAACAATTAGTGTTTGACTTAAAAGGGATGTGGCCTTGAACCATAATATAAGAAGAACGGAATGATGGTTTGTAATAAATGTGGCAAAAGTTGATGGGTCACGGAAGGTTCGTTATCATGTCAAACTATGTTCTGGTAATGAGTCATAACAGATTGGATAGTCCCGAAATAGTTTATGTCCTAAATCCTTACAAACATAGGGCGTCACACATGGTTACAGAATTATATTACTCCAAAAACAATTGAGCTTTATATAAAATGATTTAAAAGGTTTTATGCTTTTACAAACTGCAGCTTTTGACCGTTTGACAAACCATCTTTTCAGCTATTTTATGTTTTATGTTACCTACTGACCAGTTAGAGTACAGATATAACCTGAATCCACCAATTCACATGTAAAGAAACCAGTATTTAGTTGGAGCTATAATTTCAAAACTCAAATTCAGATGAGACAGATGCAATACCGAGCCCAGGAAACCTCGTGATGATAACAATATGTTTGTCCCGCAAATACACAACCAATAGCAACATATAAGAAGTATCTGATTGCATGTAAAGGACTAAAGAAGAAAATAAAATACCTTGACACTAGAAGAAGTTGAAGGACCTGGCCCGGCACCTGCCCCTGGTCCCATAGCTTGTTGACTAAACCCCTGTTTATGGAGCTCTGAGTGTAATTCGGGAGCCTGCAATTACAGTAATCACTCAGGTAGTTCAGAAACTAAGATTAATTTAATTTAGAAATAAGACGATGAAAAGTATGTCCTGCTCACAAGAATGCTTTCTGGTGTAAGTGTGCAGCTTGAGTGTATCGTATGTGTAAAATAATGAATTGACGGGTCTAACCACTAAATAGAAATGATGTGCCTAACAACAACCTACAATACATGACAAGAAAATGATAAACAAGTCGGCTGGCAAAACCCTGACAGTAAGGATTTCTTTACCAATGCCGTGATATTACACCTGTATTTATTAGCAACTATATTTGATTGCAAGGACATACAGAAACTATAATTCATACTACAAAATTTCACATCTAGAGTTAACTAAGATTGCTGATAAAAAAGGGTGGCTAACGTGTACTTGATAAAGTACAATTTACAGTTGCATCTTCTTAAAAGAAAGAAACAGCTCAAAAAGAGTACCTACCAAACAGAATCAACATAACTACCGTATCATATCGTACTTGATACAAGTCATGGAGTAAGCAAGACAACACTAATCCATCAAGCTTCCAAACAACAGTTAACGTGCTTATAATTAGTTTATGCATGCATACGAATTAAGTTCATGACCCTTGATGGTTAACATCCCTTGTCAATAGGAATGAAGTATAGTAAGACCAAAATTTCATTCCATATACACTATCTTATACCACCTGGAGCACAGATGGCATCGATTTCAGGAATTAAAAAACGATAAGAAGTTTACTACATACACCTATCTTAAGAGTAAAAGATTAGCTTTCTTCAGATTAAAAAAAAACCCACAAATAACTTATAAGTGGAGGCAATAAAAATTGTAAACATCCTATTGGGGGCATCTGCTACAACTTCCTGGGAACAACGCCAGACTGTATGTCCTTCCCAATACATGAAATTCCAAAATTAAAGCTTTAGAGATGTAAAAATCCTAATTAGAAACAAAAGGTGGCACCGCACACCTACAAGCATAAAAAATATACTAAAAAGGTAAACAATTAAATAATATTTCCATGAAAATGCTAGAAGTGTACTCCTTCAGTAAAGATATACTTCGTTGGCGGTCCTTTCTTATATTTCCTTCACTTTTACTAGCATCTTCTAACTAGTATAATAATGATCCCACGATTCAGAACAAATATATACGGAGTACATGTTTTCCCACATGCGCAAAACACGATTGACATATCCCAAGATGGAAAGCACACGCCGACTTCTTGGCATCAAAACCTCTCGCTATTATTGTGTCACCATTATTGTAATCAATGACTGTAGCTACCTTGGTTTTAAAAGGCGATTGGCGCACAAAAGCGACAGGGTCCATTTCCGAAGCTACAAATAACCTCTGTAACTTGGTAACTAATTAATATTAAAAAAATATGGTACACATGACCCTTAGGGCTATGATCAACTAGCACTTTACGTGAACATATAGCAAAACCCTTATTTTAAAACATAAATCAATGGCATGATCTCCTATTTTGAGCTTTAAAAAGAAGTGCTAAAACAGGGTTATGATTATTGATTGTCGGTAACTACTTATAATACAGCGATGAGACTTATTATTGAGAGAAAACTAAAGGTCAACAATACTTCTCAGAAGGTGAAGGTCAATTCGTTAACAACCATTTTATGGTTATTTATTATTAGTTATGTGCATACATAGCAAGACCCTTGAGTTAGAAGGAAAATCAGAGAAATCATCTCATATTTGAGCATTAAACAAAAAGCATCATTAAAACAGGGTTAGCCGATTTACAATGGCCCAGAACTACTTATAATACAAAGATTGAGGGAAAACTGAATGTTGTTAGTTTCTTTAGGAAGGCGAAGGTCAATAATAAATTCAAAGCTGGGATAGAAAACCAATGAAAGATGTCATTATTACAGTTGTTTCGTGTTGGTTGCTCAAGTTACCTAATGACATTTGTATAAAAGTTCGTCCTTTTTTACTTGATCAAATTATATAAAGTTTGATACCTGTGTTTACTACTACAAACTACCACACAATATTGTGTCCATGATTAAGTGGCTCAAGCATAGATCAGAATTGCAAGATGAGAAGAACTGTCAGTCATTTTTTTCAAAAGATTTTCCACTGCCAGAATTATCTTATACAAGTCAAATAGAGACGGTAAGAACATCTAGGCAAGGCTTTCACTTTCTTTAATCCTGAAGTATTATAGTGAGTCATGGAGGATAGAAATAACCACATCTACCAAATATCAATTTTTGCAGGTGCATAATTAACCCTTCCTCCGACATGCAACATTCCATAACAAACTGACTTTTCCTAACAAAAGTTTAGTCTTTGGTTATTATTACAACCTTCCCTTATGTGTAAATCACCTTCCGTAAATTCGAATGCACAGGCATAATCATCACGAAAACATAATTATCATTATCTTACACCATGCCTATTTCTTAAAACTCACAAGTATCAAGAATAGCATGCATTCCATTGGCTATATGGGTTGCCATGCTTTTTAACTTCTGATTGTTATAAACTCTAACTTTATATTTATCACATTGATGAAGGCATGAGGCTATGAAACCAGATCAGCTGCTTGTACACCGAACCCCATTACTAATTTACCCTACCAGTGCAGGTTTTAACATCCAAACACATTAACATGTGATTAGCATACAGATAGATGAGCATACACACAATTGTTTAACTAACTTTCCTAAATGTAACATATCTGATGACAACTTTCAGATCTGGGATAAAACTACAAAACCTGACCTAAATTACAGAATGAACAAACACGGACAAGAATGTACCTTTGTAGCCACTTCATATGACTTGCGGTAAAGTTCATTCCCTGGTTCCTGAAACAGCCAATTAAACGTACATATATAAAAATCCATTATACATTTAAGACGGATAAAAAAAACCTTTTTCACATTCATCAGCCCAAACCCCTACTAGCTTAAAACTCATCCCAAATATTACATAATATACATATATACCAACCATACATATAAAAACCTTGACACATGCCTTCGGGATTGCTTATTTAAGTGTTTATCGCTCAATTTTACAGCATATAAACAATAACAACCACTCTCCGAAAACAAAACCTACTTATCTACTTATAATGAAAATGTAGTTTAAAATACGCAAAATCCCAAACACTAACATGCAAGTTGCAGTAATTAGTAAGGAAACATTTGAAAGACGGAATACCTCATCAACTGCCTGCTGAAAGTACGTATAAGCGGAATCAAAGTAAGGCTTAGCTTCATCTTTATCAGGGGTCAAAAAAGCATAAGATGTTTTTGCATTCCCCATACACCACAATGCATCATGTTTCTTCGGATTAATCGTTAACGCTTCATCCAATTTCGATATAGCATCTACATACATACATCATCCCCAACCAAATATATATATATTAAACATATATATCATTCTTTATTAATAAAATAACAAAATTTGGATTAGCTTATTATATTTACCTTCAATCATAGATTTAGAATCCTGAACACTCTGGAAAGTAGATAGTTCAAGTAACGCCCCTCCCCATCTAGTTAAATTCTGTTGCAAATCAGATCAAATAAATCAGTATCAATACATCTATATATATGTGTGTGTGTGTGTGTAGATATAGAAATAGTATAATTGATATGTAACTAAAAGTGACCTCGGAATCAAGAGGATTTTTGGCGTAAGTGACTTCGGCGTTACGGCGAGCGTGTTCGAAGAAAAGAAGGCGATCAAAGTCGTTTTGCATTTCCATTTTTTTTTCTTTTCTTTTCTTTTTGTTGTTGTTGATGGAATTAGGGCTTTTGAGTTTTGCTGAAGAAATAAAAAAAAATGGGCTCGGAGATGAACAAAAGTGGGGGTTTTCTAGTGGATGAGTGATTATGCTTGGCGGTGTGTTGCACGCGTTATGTATGATTTTGTTGGGTGATAGAGTACGCGTAGGGCTTGCGGGTGGTTATCGTTTTCGTTTTGTAGAAGTTTAAGTAGAAATAGAATGACACGTTGTAGATCTGTGCGATTGACACGATCATGGTCCGGTCATAGCATGACAAAAATACCCTCATGTACAGGGCTTTAACCGAGCAAAACTAACTACTATTGATGTAAAAATCAGACGGTGATAAAAAATGAAACTATAAGGATAGACACGTTGATAAAAATAAGCCAGCGGGATGAAAATGCGAATATCGACAACCACAGAGGGCATTAGCGAAATTAACTTCATTTTTTTTTATGAATAAAGTTTTTTCTTAACAAGTTATATATATATATTTTTTTGAACGGCATACTTAACAAATTATATTGAGAGGATGAGTTTTTTGACTCAGATATATACAACTTAACTAGGTATATATTTTTAAAACTTTTTGGGTTCACCTTAGAGGGATGTAATCATTTGAAAACAAAAAAAATGGTGAAAACTAGGGGACAAATCTCAGCCACATATTTTCCCTCATTC
>JAOEHQ010023786.1:0-14148 GCA_025447715.1 Asclepias incarnata
TGTTAAATCATCGATTTGTTTTATGTACATTCTTCTTCTTCATTTATTTATCAATTAATGTTCATCTCCAGTTTTAAGAGTTTGTTTTAATCCATGATTACTAATTTGAGTTCATTCAAAACAAGGTAAAAGTTGAAGTTTTAAAGCGAGATATATTAAAAAAATAAACCATCACATGATGGCCTAATGGAAGTAGCTTTTTTCTATATATTATGAAGTAGCTTTTTTCTATATATTACGGGTTTGTCTAATTTTGTATTTTTGATTTTCAATTATGTCATCTTTTGATTTTATTTTATTTTACAAAAATATATGTGTCTAAAATGTGTTAGCAAGACGGTGAAATTTGGGCACATTAGTGAAGTTGTCAACATTATATTTGCAGTTCAGAATTTTTATCACATCTTATTCAGCCCATAGTTTTATGTTTGAGACTTTTATATTGAAAACTTCAGTGAATAACTTTGACCGAATGTCGAATGACACGATGTATTACACTTTTTCAAGGTAACTATGTATTCAAATTGGTATAATAATTTAAATTTCAATAGATTTTTACAAAATAAATAATGATATGATGTTTTTTCATGTCATACATTTTTTAACGACAACTTATCCTACTCCTACTCTTAAACTGTCCAAAGAGCCTAGGATTGAACCCGAGACTTCCAAATATACCCTAAATACTCCCCCCCTCCCCCCTTCTCTAACTATGAGGAGTGAGTATTGAACTCGAGTGGGTGATTCCAAGGTACTAAGACCTTACCAATGGATCACCAATCCCCATTAGCTTTCAAATCATACCTTTTTTCGGTCATTTGCATCAAATCATTCTTTGTAAATTTAAGTGACTATCACCAAGATGATTCATCAAATCATTACTTTTTTTAGTATATAAAATAGTATATATCTCGGTTTCCATCTTTAGCTACTTATTGATGATTAATTTGTTAATAGTTAAAAAATTTACCAGTTCATGCAACGCATGGGTATAACCTAGTGTAGTATATAATACAACTAATAATAAATTACATTTCCAAATCAGATTTTTGCTTTAGATGAGTTACCTTCGCTTCTTGTGTTGCAAAATAAGCCTAACAAATTTGTAAATATAGCTCTAAGTTATGAATGGAAAGCTATAATTAAGGAAGTTGTTTTTTTTTTAATTTGATTTCATTGTTATTTGAAATAACCAATCTATCAATAGATAAAGTGATACATGTTACTAATGCAGCTTGGGTCCACATATGAAGTTGAGAGGCGCGGGTTCAATCCTTAGAGATTCCCAAATCATGTGGGTATTAATAAAGGGATTGACAAGTTTTGTTATTTTTTAGCGTCAAATATTACATTGTTTAATTATGGAATCTTTGACAAAAATTTGATATATTAAATACGGTCTACGATATAATTGTTTTGTATCACTCAAACTAAAAAAATCCTAAATAGTTAACTATACAAACATAATCTATTACACAAATATATAATTATTTAAAAACATAATAGATATCAACTAGATTTACAGTCGTATGAATACACAAATTGTTTTTGAAAATTTCATGATTATTATTGTTATTTTATAAATTAGGTTAAATTCATCAAAATGTAACATATTGTATAAAATAAATACATTTCTATTATTTTTTTAAACTATTATACCCCTAATGCTTTTTTCACGGAAATACATTTTAAAGGTCTTTGTAAAAAAGTAATGGTGAATTTTCATCGAATAAATATGTATATAATGATTATATATATTTATAGTTGTGTGTCATTTTTTTTATTATGAATACTTATTTTGGGACAGATGGGGTAGTATTTTATATTTAATGACCTTGACCATTGTAATATAAACCTTATTGTAATATCTTGTTGCTTTATTAAATAAATACATTAACTCTTAAAATAACTACACTACCCCTTTTAAATAATTTAATTTTACATTAATAACCACACTGCCACCGTCCCCACCACCCGTCGTCGTCACCATCACTATCCGTCGCCGATGCCACCACACCGCTGCATCGCGCGGGCATACATCTAGTTGAGTTATAAATAATACAAGAAATTCTGTGTCTAACAAACTATAGAAATTTATATTTTTTATAGCATAAAATATATATGTTCACAAAACAATATTATATAAGAATATACTAATACAAAACCGTATGTCTAAAACTAGTATACTGTAATATTAAATTAGCATATATGGCAGATGGAAAAAGCTTGGATAAATGGGAAGCAAACAAAGAAACTATATGAAGGAATAAAAGTCAATCATCCAATTAGTCAACAGATCATACTTGGCATTTCTTGTGATAATACTTCCAATAAACATGAAAAGGAAAAAAATAGTGCTGAAATACCACTTTTTACCCAAAAAGAAACGCATATATCTGGAACGTGTCCAGTAGCATATATCTGAATAATGAGAACTCCGCAGAACACGGATGACAACTCAAGTTTCAAAACAAAAAAAAAGAAAAAGATGATGATGAAAGCACAAAGTGGATAAAGTTCCATTTTCACCTCTAAAAATCACGAGTGTGACTTATTTTTCTTCTTGTTTCGCTTGATGGAAGTCAAAGTAACCAATACGCCAATCCAAAGGAAACCGGAATATTGTGTGTTTGATCCCACCAGTCTAGACATATTCACATCATTAATCGACTTGCATGTCATCATATTGGTCTGACTCCATAGCTTGCTTCATTTGGTTTGAATCCACGGGGGGTTTGTTCCTCTGGTTTGAGACCATCGGTTTGTTCCTTTGGTTTGAGTCCACGTGCTTGTTCCTTTGGATTGAGTCCACGGGTTTGTTCCTTTGGTCCAAAGCCTCGGCTTGCTCCATTTGATTCGGCTCCACAGGTTTGTTCCTTTGGTTCATGACCACGGGTTTGTTCCTTTGGTTCGGGTCCACGGGTTTGTTCCTTTGGTTCGGGTCCACGGGTTTGCTCCTTGGGTTTGAGTCCACAGGACGGTCCCTTTGGTTTGAGTCCACTGGTAGGTCTCTTCGATCCACGTACTGATCACTTTCGTTCGAGTCCACAGGTTGGTCACTTTGGCGAGATTTCACAGGTTGTTCCCTTTGGTTCGATTCCTTGGGTTGTTCCCTTTGGTCTGGGTCCACGGGTTGTTCCCTTTGGTCCGAGTCCACAGGTTGTTCCCTTTGGTTCGAGACGATGGGCTGGTCCCTTTGTTCCAGATGCATGGGTTTATCGTGATTAGGGAATGAAGGTTTGGACCCAATTATGTCTTTACAATTCCTGGAAAGTCAACAGTACAAGTGATAAGGTGGAAAGCTAATGATACAAGTGAGGGCAAAAGCAAAGTTTCAGTGTTTCATAATCCTTCGTATCACATACAAAGTGACAATTTTGCAGGTAAGCCAAAAAGCTAATGCTTTGCAGTTTCTAATGATACAAATAACAGTGTGATCAGTTTAAGGCAAAATTTTCTAATATTTTGTTTAGAGATTCTATATCATCTGCCCTAAATCCGAAAGTAATATCAATCATAGGATAGCTGATTATAAAACTAACCTCTGAAAAACTTCCATGCCATTTTTAATGATAGTTGACCAGATTACAGGTTCCTTGTTGTTAAGAGAGGAATGATGTTGTAAGAGATCATTAAACCACTGCTCAACCATAACGATCTCCTTTTTAACCTGCCAGAAAGACTAAAAGTTACTTGACAATAAGAGACCGATTTCATAACTAATACTCAAACAAGCCTCTTCAATTGAATCATATTTCATATCCAATATACGGTGGCTACACCTTTTGCAACCAAAATCTGCTCAAAAGATGGTGAAGAATGTGATTACCGAAGGTGACTACAATTTCAATTCAGCTTCATGAAAAAATTATACCTCCTGTTTATAACAAGGGGGCAATGACTCTGCAGCCAAACGATATTCTTCGATGCACATTTGCAGAGCTTTAATAGCTTGTTCTTGGGCTTTTTCCTCTTTGTAATCCTTGTATCTAATTTCAATCGGGTCTAATAGCTACATAGATAAATGTGATTAGATAGATGTCAGCACCACTGTCACACAAGGAAATCAACAGCTTAAAAGTAGCATTTTCTAGACACCTTTTGGAGATCTTTCAGTTTTCCAGTATAGTCTTGTTCAGATTCATCATCACTATCCTCATATAGCCAGTCTTCGGTTTCCTGCAGACTGTTAGTAAATATCTCCTTTTCTGAATCTGTGGCTAAGCTCTGGTAGGTACTCAAAAGCTACATTTCACAAATTCAGTCAATTTGTAGGCAATAAAGAAATCATTAGGATTGATCATTTTAATAACACGGATATCTTAATTCACCACAAATATATATATATATAACGGGGCAGAAACCAGGTTTGAACAAGTACCTTGCTACGAGTGTCGTAGACAAATGACTCAAGAGTGTTTCTTTGGTCTTTAGCTTGCTCCACCTTAATATCTTGCTCTGCCAGCATCTTTTCTCTCTGTTGAGCTTTATGAAGCTCATCTTTCGTAGTTGCAACATCTAAATTCGAAGAAAAACAAAGATTTGATATTTTACTACCGGCCACCATCCTATCTGGGTGATAATGATAACTCTTGTGTGCAGCAGGGTGTTTATCTTCTAAATGCTGAAGGGAAAAACACAACAGAGATATAGTCGAACATAATTAATAAATACATGTTCAATATTTGGGTAAATAGCATACTTACTGAAACGGATTCTATTTCAACAATTCCATGCTCGTTAAGCTTCACTTTGAACTCGAACTTCACTTGCTCTGCACCAGAGGATTTAGGTTGACCAATCTAAAAGAAACCCCAACAATTGACTCAGAGTATGAACGGGCAAAGTATAACAAGTGAAACTACACATGCTTAGCTAAGATGATATATCATATGATGCACGAGCACGATCACATATATATGAGATTCTTACCATGAAATGACCAACTTTACGAGATATTCCCGTAGGGAAGTCTGTATTGTCAGTGTAGAATATGTGAATGCGAAGTGGATTTATTCCACTATAGGCAAGCTTGTAATGGTTTGGAAATGGTTTTCCTTTTGATAAGAGCGTAATTTCATCTACAGGAATTCCTATTGAGTAAGGAAATACATCCTGAATCTGCAAACAATAAAAGAACATAATATGGGCTAAGCATAATACGGGATGCATTCTAAATGCTAGTCACATGAAGTTTTATCCAAGCAAGAATAAAGATCCCAGCCACAATAAAATAGACAAATGGTCGGCTGATGAAAATATGGATGTTCACATAAATCAATCTATGTTCTTTTTTTTTTGAACGGCAAATCAATCTATGTTCTTGGAAAAGATCAGTTCTCACATATATTCTTACAGAAACAAGAATAGAAATACACCAGAATTTAGCAAAAATAATATATAAGAGTAGTATAGAAAGACCTTATAGTTTCGAACTTTTTGAGTTGGGCTAAGCATTGCACAGCGAAGAGCACATCCTCTAGCAACACATTCACTAGCATTTAGTGTTCTCGTTGGTTCTTTCTGGAAAACAAAGGTTAACCTTTTCATTACAGCTGGTATGCGGGATCCAGAACCAACAAGCTCAATGGTTGATATTTCATCGATACTTATGCCAGAGTCCTTTAAGGCGTTACTGCAAGGAACGGTAACCCTTTCTAACAACTCCGATGAAAGATTCTCAAACTCTTCCCTCGTTATGATTTCTCTCACATCTTGATCCCCAATTAGACAATCAATACTCAGTGGTGCTTCTGCATTGGCACTCAGAACTTTCTTTACCTTCTCACACGATGCCCTAAGCCTTATTGAAGCACGAGCGTGGGAGTAAACGTCGATATTGTGTTTCTCTTTAAATTGTGCTGCGAAATACTTATATAAAACTTCATCAAAATCTCTGCCTCCCAAGTTTTGATCAAAAGAATGAGAGAATATCTTCATTTGTCCTTCTCTGAAGCCTGCAACAGTCACCTGAGTGTCACAGTGCCCAATATCTACAAATATGACATAAGTTGGTCCTCCCTTGAGGAAATCAGTCTTGTACATACCGTAACCTAATGCAGTAGCAGTACAATCGTGCATCAACCTCAAGGGATTTAAACCAGCAATAAGTGCAGCATCAAGGTACTCACGCCTTTGTAAGTCCGTAAAATAAGAAGGAATCCCAATCACACAGTCTACAACGTCGGATTCAAGATTTTTCTCTGCTATTTGCTTTAAATGTGTAAACAACATCCCCAAAATCTCCACCGGCGTAAACTTCATTTTGTCTTTCAAGTACTCTAACTCGATCAAAATACCACCACGAGGGCCCTCGCTAGTCACAAAAGGCAGCAACTTAAGATCTTCCTGCACACTCGGGTCCTTATACACCCTTCCAATTAACCTCTTAACCTGAGAAATAGTTGACTTTGGATTGGCAGTAGCAGATGCAGCCCCTGCAGAGCCCAAAAACCTTTGCTTTTCACCAAATGACACCACAGATGGCGTATCACGCTTCGATTCGTCATTCAACAAAACATCAATCCCACCACGTTTCGCAGCAGCAATAACACAGCTCTCATTCCCAATATCAAACCCAATCACACTCATTGTTTATGATTCTAACAAAAACACATGTATAGTTTTCTAGAAATTCAACAGCAAATAGGATCCGCACCTACACCTAAATCATGCAACCAAGAAATAAGTTCAAAATAATCAGAAAACAAAAGTATAATTTCACAGAAACACTACAAAAGTATCCGTATCAAATAGTCCAAAATGCTCAAGTACATAAATTAATTATCCACATATATACATTCAAAAATCAACATCATTAAGTACCAAATAAAGGCCATGAAAACAACATATATATATTTTTTTTATTAGGCAAATTATACAAAACAACGTAATCAATCATAAAAGAAACGGCTAATTAGTATATGAAAACATATCCAACCTATCAAGTATTAATTGCTACTTTGTGTATCATACTGCCAAACCGTCTATTATGCTTAGAAACCCTTAATCTCTTGCTATTATATATATAATAATAATGTAATCCTAACCTCTTCATGATCAAGTAAGCGGGTTTTTTCAATGTCTAGGAGACTTCTTTTTTTTGTTGTTGCTGACTTTAAACTTTTTACACAGTGTTATAAGACGCCAGATACATACATACATACATACATACAATTAGAATATCTGACCGTTTGAAAGTTGTAAACACACAATTCAGTAATAAGAATTTTGTTAAATAAATATCAAGATGTATACATATGATCCATATATACATACATAAATAAAATATATATACCTGATTAAATCAACTGTGTGTGTGTGTGTGTGAAAAACAGAGTTGACAAAAAAAAAAGATGATCAATGAATAAATTCGAATAGTCGTTTTATTATTTTAAATAGTTAGGGCACTGGGATTGGTGAAGGGGATTTTATCAGCCTCCCAAATTCCGCCAATAAAATTTTGCCAACTCATTTTACCCTTTTAATCCTCCCAACCAATCCTCTCAACTTAAATCACTGGGACCTCATAAATTTGATACCCTCCCATACTCTCTCTCTCTTTTATATGCATTGGTCCCCACACACTCTCTCTTCTCTCTCCATTTATGCTCGCAGGCTTCATACGAGATCATCCATAAATTTTGGCCTTAAAATCAATACCGGCGGCAGTGTGTAGGAGCATAAAATCACCATAAAATCACCCACTCCTAGTCCCCTAACTGATAATGACAAAAGTACCCTTGTATGGGCATATTCTTTCCCTATGTGACTCAATTACCTTCCATTGCACGCCTCACTCTATCTCAAATACAAGTACATAAAAAGAAAGGGAGTGAGCAACAACACTCCCACACGCATCTTCCTCTCCCTCCATATTTTATCATCAACAAACACATATACACCTCATTTTCTCTCCATAATATCCTTCCTTCCTTCCTTATAATTAATTAAGCTTAATTCATTCATTTTCACCCGATAACAATGTCTTCAATGGATCTACAATTGCGTCCACATGATCAACCACAGTCGCTTACACTCAAGCTTCCATTAAATCAAGAACCATCATCATCATCATGCAGACCTTCTTCAGACGAATGCGTAACTCCTACGTCACCCGAGCATCGAATTCCGACGATTACCGCCTGCCCTCCGCCGCCTAAGAAACAGCGCCACTTCGTTCCTTCCTGCAAAAGAAAACTATCTGAATTTCAATTCTTTGAAGTTATTGCTGGAGATGAAATCGATTCCTTTTTCAAGTCTAGTTATGACTTGATCAACAAAAATTCTTCCAGCAGAAAACGAAGGTGCAGTGATCCAGCTGAATTATGAGCTTAATAATTCTATTAATTTCGAAAATTCGAGCTCTCTCATATGAATATGATATGATCGAGTTATGTTATATATATATATATATATATATATATAAAATATATATAGTATATGTGTATGTAGATGTAGATTTTTATATATATATATATTTTTTACTACACACGAATTTAATTGTTTGATTTGAGATCATGTTAATTTTATTAACTTTTAACTTTGTTTGAATTATTTTATTTTTTGTACTGTTTATTGTTTAATTAGATCTGAATTATAGATTTATTATATTTTCTATTGTATTTTTTTTTATAAAAAATTGTTTGCTTATTAGTTACTCCGTATTACAGTAGTTAATTTCTCTTTGTATTTTTAGATCTGAATGTATTTATTTCATGATATATATTTATCTATATCTATAGAATGTCTCAGGTGTAAAGTTTTGAATTTAAAAATATATATCCGATAATAATCAAATCGAATCGGTAAGAATTTAAATTTTTATATACTGGATAATTTCATTTTCTTTTTACTGTTTTACGGTGTTTTCCGTTTAACTACTGCTGAATTAAATAAAATTTCAAACTATATATAAATATTTGTATTAAATATTAATAATGTGATAGTTATCGTTATATTAAATTAAAAGTTGAAATTAATAAAATATAAAAAAACGGTGAATACAGTTTGATCGGTCTTTTGTTGTTTGTTTGTTGGATGGAAAACAGGGCCCATGCAGAGCTGTCTGTTGTGTGTTACCCTGTACTTTCACTTAATTTTGTTTTACAGCATTTTTTATTTTATTTTTATGCCTACTATCAAACTTATATAGTAGCGAGGGTTAATATCCGTTTTTCGTTACGGAAATGTATTTTCGATTGTCATGGAAATTTATTTCCGAATGTCATAGAAAGCAGAACAAGTTTTGGACAAAAAAATAAAATTAATTAAATATCGATTGGTTAAAAAGTTAACCCAAAAATGAAAACATAATAAAAGATTCAGCATTATAGTCGAAGAAAACAATAATTGAAACTTAAAAAACCTTATTTTCACTGATTATTATTATTATTATTATTATTTTTATGTTTTTTTTATTAAATTAAAACCACAAGGATATAGTTGGAAAACAAAATATGAAAAAGAACATATTGTCTGTAAGTCACAAATGAAATAAACCATATTGTTACTAATCAATAATTTTTTTCTTATGATGAGAATAAATGTTACAAGGGCAAATCTGGAAAGTTTACTATCTGAATTAGTAATTACATTAATAAGACATATTGATGCTGTTCAAAAAAAAAAAAAGAGACATATTGATAATAATAATAATAATAATTTAATATTTGTAAATATTTATATCTATAATTCCTTATAAAGCATATTCACCTCCCTTTTTCTTAAATAATAAGTTGATGTACCTAATATGTTTCTCAACATTATTAACTATTTTACACATTTTCACCTAATATACCTATAATACCTCTATTAATTTATTAATTATACTTTCTTTATTCGTTTAGCCAAATTTCTTTTTCTATTCAATTATCTTATTTAATTATCAATTTAACTTATTATAACTTATATTTTATAATTTTTAATTATAAAATATAATAATAAATTTTTTTAATTCATCATAACATTATCTTCTATACTTTACGCGGGTATTATGCTATCATTTTCTTACACAAGTGTTTGGTTTGAAATTAACATCATCACGACACCTCGCACATTATGTATTGGCGTCGCCGTTTCGCGCGAATGCCCATCTAGTTTGAGTAAAAGCTTATTCGTGAGAAATAAAAGTATTAGATATTATAATACATGTATATTTTACGAAATTGTGTATCATCATAAAGTTAACATAAAAATGTTTTAACATAAATATCACGATAAGAGTACGTGAAGTGTGGAAACGTATAATTGTTGTTTCACAAATTTACAAGACTTAGTTACTTTAATGGCTTAATAATTAACAACATAAAGCAGTAAATAAACATGTAAATGACACAATAGTTAAGCATTCATATATTGCAATCTTTTATATATGTGAAAGAGATTTATAACGTTAAAGTTAGATGGAACTAACTTGAATATAATATTTAACTTAATCACTAGACTAACTAGTAATGGAATCTAGACTTATTAAGATTCAAAACAGGTTTACAAGTAAACAACTTATATAAATTGTAAAACTAAGAAAAACACACAGTTGGATGAATAAGAAACTTTGTCTTTACAATATGTTGCTTTTTATAGGGGAAGAAAAACAGCACCCTTCGAGGTCTTGGATGTTGACGTGAAGATGTTTGTCAATATTCTATTGGTGAAATACTTTGACATTTAATGCTTCTGAATTGTCATCTTATTTTATGAAAAACCACCAGGACTTTTTGATATTTTTATCTTCTATTTTGAAAAAGGAGACTTTTATTATTATATCAAACAAAAATATACATTACCTCTTGCATGATCTAAGAAAACACTAAAAAACGTAAAATGTAATGAATGTTCATGTTCAGAAACCATCGATCACATATATTTTGTACACGTGTCATGCATAAAGGAAGTTGAAATTAGAATCTTACCAAAAAAATTTTTGT
The DNA here is from genome assembly GCA_025447715.1 of Asclepias incarnata. Lineage (NCBI taxonomy): Eukaryota > Viridiplantae > Streptophyta > Magnoliopsida > Gentianales > Apocynaceae > Asclepias > Asclepias incarnata. The sequence continues at coordinate 10,929 of JAOEHQ010023786.1, forward strand.
ATTTATCTATCTACAATAATCCAAATGAAAATTTATCATTTTTGTTTTGAGGCAAAAGTTTATTTTTGGTGAGGCGATTAGGATTCGTACATACCCATCATTTCGTATGATCATTGTCATTAATTTTCAACGGTATAGGGCATGAAAACCACTTAGTCATAGATCAAGTAGTTACCTGTCACTGTTTATGTGGGGCCTATTGTGAGAGGAGCTTAACAAAAATATTGACACTGGTTCTATCATTGACTTAAACCGGATTTAATCGATTCCATGTGACGATATCAGTTCAGATACACTTATCTCGGTACAAGAGATTAAAGAATTCCTTCGATTACCCTTTTGTTCGGTATAAGACATGAAACGAGAACTTATATAATAAATATCAATAGCGTAAATGTCGATAACAAATAGCCGGTCTCTATTTTGAGCCACTCTGTGTAGTATTTTATTTAGACGTAGTACTCGTAATATTTGCTTTCAATTTGTGCACAATAATAAATAGTAACATTATTATTATTATTATCACAAAATCAATATCATCTCAAAAGGTTTAAATCGGCATAGAAATCGGATGCCCATTAGACACTAACAAATCCTTTGCAAAATGACCATTTAATCGCTATTATTAGGTATTATTTTATGGAGTTAGACCACACTTTTAGATCGAGATTTTAGATGGGAGAATGATATCAATAGACGGCTACCGACTACTATTATCACCATCACTATAATTAGTAGTAACTAAAGATATATAACAACGGTCTACCTTGCTTTTCTAATTTTTCCAACCTTAAAATAAATACTTGACGTATATATATTTAACTAACACAAAGAACTAATCCATCAAAAATTGATATTTTATCCAACATTCGAGTATATATATATATATATACACATTATGATAAGAACTTATTGCATCAAGATGTAAATATGTAATTAACTTTATATAGATTATCATTGTATGTAGCTAGTGAATTTGATTAAAACTTATTATTTAATGTAACAAACTTTCAATTGTTACCATTTAGTGTAAAACTTAATTGGAAATTAACTGAAACTTTAGCTGAACAATAATTCTATGGATTATCATCATAGTTTGAGAACATATAATTATTAATACCATTTTTTGCATGGAATTATTATAAAAACGAAAAATAATTTGTCTTTCCGTTTCCATGGTTTTGAACTCCTATTGTTTTGTTTATAACTGATTCTAAACGTACATATTTTAATGAAGTATAATAATAAAACTAATTACGCGTTAGTACTAGAATAATCACCACCCTAACTGTGGGTCGATGGACAATAGTATACGATAAAAACTACTAATCTATCGGCGGTTTCACATTAATTAGTTTTAACTTAATCCTTACTTTAAATGATAACAATTGACAGTTTGTTACGTTGAATGGTAATTTTCAAAGTTCATTACATACAATGATATATTTGAACAAAGTTCATTACATTTCTAGCCAACAAGCCATCATGATAAACATAGGGTAATTAAAAGCATAATTTACCAAGATATCTAATAAGATTAAAGATGAAGAAGATTGTGATGGAAGGAGATGAGATGTATGATCGGAAGAGGAGTAAATATGAAGAAAGTGGTGATGATGAAATGATCATGTGGTGGTGGTCAGTATTGGAACTTAGAAATCACGTTAGAATCAGTGGATGCCAAAAAGTGACCACCACATCTCATTCCCCCCTCAGGCTCACATTCACGTCTACAAAAGGTGCCAATGACACCTACATATCTCATTTTGGAAACTTCTACATTTATGTGAACAGTATTATTTTATATCTATATCTATATCTATATTACTATATAAAAATTACACCATCCGTGTTGAAAAAGTTATAAAAATAAGAAATGTGATTTTACCTTTTTGTTCTCAATAAATGATTTACACCATCAGCCTCTTATATCCTAAAATAACTACACTACCCCCTTACATCAATTACTTTTATATCACTTACTTACACCACTCGCCACCCACACCACTCGCCTCCATCACCACCAGTCGCTGCCACCACCACACCGCCGCCGCCGCATTGCGCAGGTACCCTCTATACTTATTAAAGCAAGTAACCTCCCCCATTTTTTTTCTCGAAAAAGCAATTAAACTATCCAATTTGCTTATCCCTTTTATTCATTATTTTAAAATATCTAGTTGATATACCTATAAATCTATAATATACTTAATGAAATTAATTACAACATCTACCCATTAACTCTTAAAATAACTATATTATTCCCTTTTACATCAATAACCTACACTATTCGCCGCCGCGGCCACCACCAGTTGCCGCCACCACCACCTGTCTCGCCGCTACCACCGTTGTTGCTACCATCGTCACCGCCGCATCGTGCGGGCATCCATCTCTCTATATATATATATATATATATATATATATATATATTGCATATATGCCAAAAAGATAATTAATGAGAACTTAACCTTTGATTTAAGAATTTCGTTAAGCATAGCCTTAGGTTATGGTTAACTCGTATTAAAATATGATATATAAAAATAATCGTTCCTTAGAAATAATTATCGATACGTACAACATTTTACTATATATTAATCATAGCAATTAGCAGAATCGGACGATTTAATTATTCAAATGCTTTTATCGACACTTAAATTGTAATTAGGGCTATAAACGTCATCGTCCTCAACCATAAGTTCAACCACCCAACGTACCAATATATGGTGATGAAAGCTATTGACTAAATACAAGAAAATACTCATGAAATAGCTAGTTATAAAGTATTAACTTAATATCAGAAAGAGACTTGTCTAGCTGGACTTTAAATAGTTGGTAATTTTGATAACCAATAATTAAATACGGAGTATAAAATTTCTTGAAATGAAATTAAGTTTTAATATATAATGTATCCAATTTTTAAATAAACTTTATACAAATACGATTGTGTTAGTTAAAATTGGTCCAAATATCAAAAATGAAACTATGTAATTAGTCTTTGTTAATTGGTTTGTAAATTTAGAAATAGATATCTTATAAAACATTTACACAGTGTCTTAAATTTTAATATTTTTAAACATTATCATTTTTAACTTATTATTTAATGTTTATGTTATATGATGTGGGTTCCTGTAGGAAGTGTTTTAAAATGCGAAGTGTGTTAAAATGCACTAAAATGCAGCTTAAATATTACTAAAATGCAGTGTCGGTTGGAAAAAATACCTCT